>JAPYZE010001361.1:0-23322 GCA_030522805.1 Leptomastidea abnormis | reverse complement strand
TGATGATGATGATGATGATGATGATGATGATGATGATGATGATGATGATGATGGACCTCATCGCGTGGTGGTCCCTCTCTATATATGTCTTTGAAAGTATATCCTACTACTACTACACATCCCCCATATTAGCGCAAGTCTATATATGAGGCTGATATAGCGAGATGCTTCTTCTCCCTTTTTTTCCTTTTTTTTTTTTGTATTTTTAGAGAGTTGATGCGTATTATGCGCTTACTTATATGTGTAGAGAAAGGTATTTATGAAATTTCAAACTCATACCTTCTCTCTCCCCCTTGGTTTTTCCTCCTTTATATTTAACGATCTTTTTTTTTAAAGCCAAATGCCAATAAATTCTGCCACGTCTGCTCTTAATTTTCCGCTTATACTCTCTCTCGCGTATATCTGTGTATAGTCATTTGTCCTCCTCGATATATTATATGAGCATCCGCAAAAAAACGATGCCACGCGGAGATGGTTATAATCATGAATTTTATGATCATGAAAAAAAATGTTGACTCTCTTCTTCTCCCTCTTCTCTCTAAATTTCTTTCGAAAATATAAATCCGACATGTACCTACTACCTTTATATATTAACGCGACATCATGATATGCTACCGATCGTAATATAACATTTCGTCTTATACTTTTTTCTTTTCTTTTTTTTTTTATTTATGCAGCTTCATGATATATAAGATATATATCCGGATGAGCTTCTCTTTCTCTCTGACGCACCGCGCGTTAATTTGATATTACCATGGCGAATATAAACGATTACGCTCTCGCGTAATATTACGCACTCTATGCTATATTATAGTACTATAACTGCTACTCGGTTACCCTCGTTAAAAGATCGTATATGAAGATCTTACTCAAGCGCGCATCTTTAGCAATAAGCGGCAACACATTTTTTGGCGTATATTATATCTGTATAAGTGATAAAGTTGATCTTACTAATTTTTCAGCATCCCCAAAAGATAGATAAAAGTGAAAAATAAAATAAAAAAAATTGTAGGCTTACCGATGAATTGCTTAACGATATATGAGCTACCACTGTCGTATACATAAGTAGTAGGGCGAATGAGCGATCGGTAAACTCGAGTATACATATAGGTATATGTTTTAGTTGGGGTGATATTAGTTATATAGGTATATATACGCTTCCGCGTTCTATACACAGTGTATGTAGCATCAGATCGACCTCCACGATTCTATGCGGAATTGAATCTGTGGCGTGATAAATAACCAACGAGCTCGTAAGGGGAATGAAAGAGAAGAGAGAATATTTTCTTGACTATCCACTTTGCGGTGATTTTATAAGAGTATGTGGAGAGGTGAGGTATATGTATATAGGTGGGAGTTTTTTTATATGCAGGATATTGGAGCGAATAATTCACCGAGGTTTTTTTTTAAGCTTTTAGATGCGGTTATTTGTCGATTGGAATTTTACATGAACTTAAGGAAAAAAGGGAGAAATTTTCGTGTTTGGATGGGATTTTAATTTAATAGACGTTTGACGTTATGAACAATTATACGTACTTACATATACGGTATTCATTTTTTTTTTTTTTTTAAACTGATAGTTTTAATTAAAAGTACATATTATATAAAATCGGTGACATTAAAGAGAAATTGTATCTCCATTATTCCTTCATATCTTATTACTAAAAGAAAAGAAAAATTATAAATTCCAGTAGCGGAAGAATAAAAGGACTTTATATAGAATGATTTTACTTACAATTGATATTATTATATAATAAAAACGTGTACATCGCTCCAAAGTTCTATAATATACAAGATAAAAAATAAAAATATAAGAAAAAATATTTAAACGTTTCAATAGACATTACATACATATCTCGAAATTTTTTCATCTTGTCTCTCGGCATCGGAAATCTCTTACAACATAATATACTCTCTTGTGTGCTTGTACGTACATACTGTTTTTGACATTATTATATTTTAAAGTATATATATATATATACCTATAACTATATTTATATATGCTATTCAACTCGAGTTTATTCGTATGTGATTGATTACGAAATTGATTTTCAAGCTTATATTTTGATATCTTATAAGAAGTAGAAGAAGATTAGACCACTTATTCATATATGAAAGGTGAAAGTGCATGATCTATTAGTATCTATATTTTATGGGATATTATATATTTTATATAATAATTGTCCATTAAGTCATTTAGACTTTTTGTTTTTTTTTTCTTTTTTTAGTAAATTGTTATTTCCTGGAAGATCATTTTTTTTTCTTAGTCACAAAAACTATAGCTATATTATACCGATCATTTAAAATACTTTGAATTTCGTTTACCAATACTATTTTAACAAAACCGTTCGCCAAACAACTTTCTTTCTTCTTTCTCACATATATCACAAAAATTGAAAATAAAATAAAAATAAAAAAAAAAAAAATTAAAAAACAAGCATACAAATTTGAAGAAATCTCATGATCAGAGGATGATGCCCATGCAAACGTCAAACCCAACATATTCACACAGCCTTCTCCATATCGACAAGCTTTTCTCTCCTCCTATTTACAACTATAATCGTAACATTTTTACGCAAAGTATATATTAATTTGCCCGGGAGGGTATATCTACTACAAGCAGAATATCAATCGACAATAATTCACGCAAATATACAAGAAGCTCAAAGATTAATTACCCATACTTTATATTCACTTTTGCTACAGTCAAGTCTCATTAGCCGCTTGATTTACAATCTAATCGGCGTGCGATTGCCTCCCCCTTCACCATTTATTTGTGTTATAAGTTTTCACCGCCTACACAAAAAGTTTCACTTCCAACCAAATTCATCAAGCCTACATTAATTAATTGTACCTATATATGCAAACGTAGCTAACATACATATATTTGAAATACGAAAAAAAATTTGAGTTTTTGCTATAATAAAAACAAAACTTGATAAAAAAAAATCTAAACTAGATACCATTTCCTAAAATCTGTGAAATTGTATGCACTATTTTCTCTCCTTCAAATTTTACATATACACACATAAGTATATGTATGGAAGCTATAATGCGGCAGAGTATCGGTCGGGTCTCGGATAAAATCGGTATAAGCGATCCAAGGAAAGTCTTTTCGCGGATTTTATATATATCTAGCTTTCCTTATTCCAGAAGGTATAGGATATAGATATGGCTTTCTTTGCCTTTCTACGCCGATATATAAATAAACTTTACATATATACGTATACATATATAAATTGGAGAAAGAGAGAGAGAGAGAGAAGAGAGGATCGTTTATATACTCGCTTATACTCTCTCACATATAGCCATGCACATATACCTACACACACATCGAGTCAAATCCTACAACCGAGTCTAAATGTCCCCGTGACCCAGACCCAGAGATCGGCGATCGGTTTTCGCGAGTGAAATCAGTTGGAAAGAGTATGTATGTATAGGAAGGAAGGGGATATAGTATACATAGGGAGTACAACCAGTGGCGGTGCTTATAATGCGAAAGTCACAAGAGAGAGAGAGGAGAGAAGCTTGTGTGTGCATACCACTACGTTGTGCGACCGATAGTTTTACAGGAGGAGGATCGAGGAGGAGGATGAGAAGGGGAATTTCGTGTTCGCGCGTTTGTATATACGATGGTACCTATGCCTATACTATATACTATAATGCATACGTGGTTGGGGGCTTGATGATTAATGTGTTATTTGCGCGGGAGGAGAAAGAGTTGAGTTGTGTATGTGAGAGTGTAAGTATGTAGTGGCTACTGGTAGCTTGTACCTCGAGGCTGTAAGTATAAGTATATAAGTATAAGCGTTGTATTTCGATATACCTACAACCGCGACTGGTAGGGAATAATAATGAGCCGGATCTTTTTATATGATGATGCTGCTGCTGCTGTTACTCTTCGCTTTAACTGCTAGTATATGTAAGTTGTATGTGTGTATGTGTAAGTGTATCTGGAGAGGATAGAGAAAGAGTTTTGGGGATACATTCGTGAGGGTTTTGATTATTCGTTTGGGTTAAATTAAATGCGAATGATTTTTATTTTGTAAATCGAGAGATGGTGTAGTATTATGTAGTTATGGTATTGATATTAATTAGAGTGTTTTATTGCTCTTCTGTGATAAATTTGATTGTAGGAAAATGAAATGCGAATATAGGTGGTAAAATTAAGATTATATATCTTTATAGGTAGTTATTGCTTAATCAAATTTGAAAATTCATTGCGGATATACGGTAAAAGACGAAAAATAAGTAAATAAAAATAGAATTTTAATGTAAGTAAACGTTATATACCTACAGAATATTACTTAATCTGCGTATCAAAATTGGAGCAAGTAATGATTTAACTGTGCAAAGTACGTACGTACCATCAAAATTTCAAGCAGGAAGTATTTGACTGAATTACATTATAAAGGTATATTTTATATATCTATATAACACATCCACATATATCGCTTTATCGTCTCGCAAGCTCAACGATCTGTAACCCACCATAAAGATATTAAATTATATATTTTACTATATTATCTATATAATATGTCTCTCTCTCTCTCTCTCTCTCTCTCTCTTGTAAGTTGATGTGTAACGATATTAAAAGCCCAAACGAAAGTTTCATTAGTCTCCAAACGTATCTATATAATTAAAACGCGTCAAAATATAAATTTACCTCCTCCTACTCCTTTCTTTTTCTTTTTCTTTTTTCTTAAAAATTTTTTTCTATAAAAAAACGATGATCGAACTTTTTAAACTTTCTCGCACATCGCTCATTTTTCTACATACCTATCCAAAGCCACATATTGCAAAAGGTGATTGTGAGAAAGTAAATGGAAACGAGAATATTTTTCAACACATGTGTATATGTATATGTATATATATTTATATATGTATACAAAACCAAGTGAAACTGTATATTCCAAAGGAAGCTCCCGCAGTAACAGCAGCTACAGTACAGGTGAATATATGCGCGAGGAATGACTAAACGTCTAATTATGCTTTAAAAAACCCGGCAGCGCTTATATATACTTAAATATATATTTCTTAAGAACTTACACTCTCTGTTATATGTACGTATGTATGTATGTATGTATGTATGTACACTTTTGCTCTAGATTTAGCGACTTTGTAATTATCTTAAAAAAGCCGCGACTAAATGTATAACCGGTATAATGAAATCATTACTTATTTAGAGTTAGAAGAGAAAAGGAAAAGGAAGAAAAAAAATATCAATTTTAAGCGCCAGGAAGTTTACGAGGAAAGTAAATGGGGAAACGATTTACAACTAAGATATTATCTAATGACACACACACACCTTGTGTAAAATGCCCATCAACTTCGGTCGTGCTAATACAACTAGCATCGTATTTAAACGTTAAAATGTGTATTTAAGAAAAAATCAACAATTTGCACGTATGTACAATGTATTACAATGTGCTGCATTTAAAAAATCGTTAATTTGAAATAACTAATCAAATTATAATACACACATGAATCTATATTTATTATACACGACAAAGTTTTATTTAGTGCAGCGAGTCGACAATTAAATTGCGTAAAAAAACAAAAAGTGTCGCGAATAAAGTATCGTAGAATGGAAGACGAGTAGGTCACGCACACTATTGGATCTATGTGCACCATAACACTCATGGCCAAAATTCAAACAAGCTAGAAGTAAAAATTTAGTTTTTTATGCAGCTACACATGTATAAATGCGTGTAAAGGACTATATACGCACAGAGAGTTAAACTTGCGTCAATGTGTCGTCTTCGTCGTGTCGGTTTAATTTTATCGTGACGAAAGCTCACAAGGGAGAATAGCAGCAGCTATTGCTATATTGTTCCTAAAGAAGTAGTAGGGATGATTCTACGAAGCTCGCAACGAGAGAGTGAGAGAGTCGTTGGATTAAGCGCTGAGGTATAAAATTAAAAAGAGGCTGGGTCCCGCGAATAAACTGCGGTGGTACCACATCAAGTGTGCCCACTATATACAGCGTAGTGTTCTCTTACACGTAGGTTATATAGGTATAGTGTGTATATCTACAAGTTGGACTTGCCACACTAGAACTAAATTTGAAGGAAGAATGAAAGAGAGACCGCAAAATATAAAGTAATAGGGGGGTAGGGGGGAGGTGTATATACCTGACGCGAAATTCGCACGATAATTATACGAGCTGTGCAGCAAATAAAGCGCGCCTATGTACCCCCCTCCTCTCTTCTCTCCTTTCAAGGAGCATGTGATTATGTTGCGTTTAATAACTCTCGCTATGTTCATCCAGCTCTTCTTCTCCCCCCTCTCTATACATAGCGAAATCCTCAGATTTTTTGTTGTTTTTTTTGTCTTGTTTAGACAACGCAATTATTACTGAGTAGGCGTTGGACTTTTTTTTTTCATTTTTTTTATTGCATGAAAAAAGTAGACTGTTGCTGTAATTGCTGTTACAATAAGTCTTGTTTTGTCGTGAATAAGGATTTTGATAGGTTGAATAATTTTTAAAAGGAATGTAAGTATTTAGAGAGAGAAAGAGAAAGAGAGGAAAATTGATTATTTTCCCACGTCACGTTTTGAAAGTCATTATTAATTGTCAAGTTTTACAAGTTAGCTGATTATTCACTTATTAACTTTGATTAGAATTTTAGAAAATGAGAGACCAAGTTCAATGAACCGTTTTTCATGGAATATACTCTAAGTGCTATTTACTTACTTTTTTAAAATAGCGTAAATTTATATGACTTTCGCCAAATAAGTACTTTAACGACTGGAAGATTTTTTCATAAATTAGTAAATTAATAATGTAATAGCTGTCGATATTAAAAGTCGATACAATTTTATTATACTTAAAAAAAAAGGAAAAATTATAGTCCACTTATACACTATATACATTTATTAATTTATTTAATTTTTTCCTTAACGAGAAAGACTTGTTAATCAAAAAATAATAAAATACTAATAAAAATATTTTTACGAACATCTAATAAATCATCCAACAAGATGTAATTACTCGCAATATCTGCGTATAATATTAATTAATCTAAAAGCCACAAGCAACAATTATATTTATTTCGTCGACTTGTAACTCTACGCAAATTACGCAACATTCAACAAAGCCCCAACAAACACATACATACATATACTATACATCTTCCAAAATTCCAAGAGAGCAAAGATCCTATATAGCTTAGAGATATAAAGGCGTTAATTTAATCCGCAAATTTACCCCATCCCCTTCCCCCTCCTCCATCAACGTATATTTCATTCGTCATCCTTCTCTTCTTTTCTTCTTCTTTTTTATTTCTTTCGAAAGATTTTAGGCAAGAGTATACATACTTACATACCAAGAAGATATTTTAATGAGCCCCCTATACCGCCACTGCCGCCGCAGAGTCGATTTTTTTTTTCGCCGGAGAATCTGGCGCAACCGTTCCGAAGTCTCTCTCTCTCTCTCTCTCTCTCTCTCTCTCTCTCTTCTCCTTTGTAATTGTATGCAGATTTGGTACTTGCTTGGTATAGCGCGGTTATAGGATGAGGTTTGTATATACTTATACGGATAGACACCTTGTGCCGTGAACTCGTTTAAGCTCGAACTACTACCCCAAGGTCGCTCTGGCTTTTTTTTCTTCTTATTTTCTTTTCTTTTCTTTTATTTTAGCTTCCTCATTTTTTATGCGTTTTTGCGAGATGCCGAATTTATAACTATATTATTGCGAAAATAGGAGTATTTGCAATCGTTTTTGTGTGTATACGATGCTACGAGTTTTTAATTGTATAGGTTGCTTTAGTTTATGATAATTTCTTTTTCTTCTTCTTCTTCTTTTACTCGTACAAATTTATTTATCTTTATTTTGATATAATCTCGACTATATGATATGGAAGGTCGTTTTTGTCTTCAAAATTTTAAATTTCAATAAATTTTCTCATCTTTATATTGTTGATATAAATATTGCACTCTAGGTTTAAAAGCCAACATATTCTTATTCATAATCATCAACAGAAATAAGGTATAATTACTTTGTCGGCGATCACATTAGGTACACACATACATTCACTCAAGAACATACTATAATTTACGAAATTTTTCCATGTTATAGCACCAAGTTTTTCATGTATTACAACTCTGATAATGATTAAAAAAGAAAAAAAAAAGTTCAGTCACACAAGACAGAACTAGGACTCACAATATTTTTTCATCACCATCATCATCTTAGTTCAACTTACGCAAGCTTTTTACTATCATCACGAAATTCATCGTGGATCATCTCCTATATACTTGCTAACTCCTCTCGCATCAACTCAACGTACTTATATATATATATATATATATCGTGTCATTTTCGTCACAAGTCACCGATCGATTAATCACCTTGGCAATCAAAGCCAAACTTTTACTGCACATATTATAGTGTATCTATATGTGTATCTTTATAGTTAATGCATTACCTATATGTACAACATTATATACACATTCACACAAGCTAAAAAGTCGCAGTGGATGGATTTTATCAGAAACTCATGATCTTACACGTGTGTGTGTGTCTTCTCACGAAGCTGGTTTGGCGTACCTATATATATATATATATATATATATATATATATGTATATATACGCGAGTAGGTACTACGTGCTATAGCAAGCCGCAGGTGCGCAACGCGTGGAAAAGGAGGCGCGTCCGATCTACGCTAGAGATAAAGTCAGGCCACACAGAGTTTCGACACCTACTTACCTGTCTGTGTACCTATATATGTGTGTATGTATTTATATATTCATTTGTATGTATAAAACTTCTTCTCCCCCATATATAAGCAAGGGAAGCACCAGCAGCAAGGCCGAGCTTTCGTTCACTCCTTCCTCCTCCCCAGCAGCAAACTCAACACCCAACCTGGCCAATTAATTGCAATCAACTTGGCGCTTCCGTTTTCTGCTATATACTCCGGGACCACATCTTATACCCCCTACAATATAACTACTCTTGAATCTTTTTTTTCTCTTTCTTTCTTTTCTTTTTTTTTTTTTTGAGAATTCGCGGCAATGAATTTTCGCGATTACGACACATATAACATACACGCAGAGGGAGAGACCACAAACAACATTGGAGGAGACAATGGGAGGAGGTTTGGAAATTTTTTGGCTTTTCGGACCTGATCTCTCTCTATGGATATCTCTCACTCTGTGTGTGTGGGTCTATGCGTTGCGGTGGATGGTCACCGCAGCAGAAGCAGCGTCACGCTCGCGAGATTTTCTACTGAGAGTTAAACGACGTTTTATGGTTTTTTTTTTACGTTTTTTTAAATTTATTTATTTCATTTTTCTTTTAGATAATATTTTGTTGAACTGAAAATTTATTAAAATTTTTTTATTTATTTTGTAATTAAATTTTTTTATAGTTAAAGAGAAGTAGAGTTGAGTTATAGTTTGATGAATTGAGAATTAAAGTTCATAAGCGGCTTAAATAAACCAAGTTTTTCGCTGAATTAGGAAATGCGTTATGGTATTTATTTAATCGTGAGAACTAACACGACGACATCATACTTGTATTAAAAATAAAAAAAAAAAAAATATCCTCACGGTACTTTCGTGTTACACGCGTAATATATTTTTTCTTTTATATTTTGTTTTTTTTTTATTTTTGAAACATTTCTACGAAATATATATCTTTATTAAAGGGAGATTCATTACTGTAATTAAAGTTAAGCGTGTTTGAGTTGGAAGTGTTTCAAAACGCACGGTAGAGAAAGAGAGAAGAGACTCTTCTAGCTTATATACATTCCAAACGACGACTTGCAATTATTTCAATTGAATCTTTTTCTTCTTTTTTTCGCGCTTATCTTATTTTTTCTATATTATTTAGTTTTGCTCTAATGCTGCAATGATTTTTTTTTTCAAACAAACATTATAATCAGGCATAAAATTTCTCAATTTTTTTAAAGATATTTTATAAAATTGAGAAAAAATTTAAATTTTCAAAAATCAATTTTTTTTGTATACTTATGATAGCAAAAAAAATAATAGTAGCCAAAACGTATCTATACTTAAACTAAAAAAATAAAAAAAATAAAAGAACTACCAAAATAAGAAGAAGTAGAAAAATCAAGATAGGTACGGTCAAATTGCAACAGCGGCAGTGTCTCTCTGTATAGGTACGTGGCCAAACATGCTCCAAGAAGCGTGGGAGGACGTTTTTTTTCTTCTTTATATACCTATACATAGTCTGTCGGCGGCACGTGGCTGGCGCAATCGTCATGTTCAAATCCTGAGCCACTTGAGAGGAAAAAAAGCAGCTGTAGATGGAGAAAAAAAGAAATGAGAAGAGAGTACCAGTGTCGTCTGTCGTGAACTTAAATTTTTTCTTGGCTACCACGAGAGATGATGTTCCCCCATTCGTATTAACCTGGTATGCCGATAAAATCCACGCGATTTAGAGTCGATTTGGAGTCAGTCAAATCAGCGCGTGAGGTTTTTATTCTTTGCTCGCTCGCGATCAAATTTAATAGTATATGCGGGTGGTGGAAGAAAGAAAGTGGGAGAATGGATGCTTATGGCACTTAATGAGACCTGATGCTTGAGCCTGATTTCTTTATATCTCGAATGAAGAATCGAGAGCGGACGTGAGCGATCGGGATGACGATTTGTAGGTAAATTTCTACCTTTTTTTTCTACTTTTCTTTTTTTGAAGTTTTAACGTTGTTTAGTGATCTTTTACTTTTGAACTTACTTACGCTGAATTTATTTATGTTGAATAAATTAGTACTAAGCAAATTGTGGGTTATCAAGGTTAATCGATCAATTACTATGATGTAGGAAAAACAAATATTATAATATTTTTTTTTACGAAAATATGATTTATTTTATAGGGAATAAAGTAAAGTATAGTATCTAGAAAGCAAATTATAATAAAATAAATATAACCGTGAATCAAGTTGATTACTTAATACTTTAGATATTTTAAAATAAATGTGTACATTATTTTGTTGGCATTGCAGAATTTTTATTTTTTATTTAATTTCAAGCTTTTTAACATCATGAAATCTTAAGGAAGTTTATTTAAAAAAAGTAAAATAGTCTGCAATAATAACCAAATCATCAATAAATCATAAGTTGTAAAATAATCAAAATACCTATATTGGGAAATATCGTAAAATAAATTCACATTACTAACTCATCATCATCATTTTTTATAATTATTTGTTACATACTGAACTTATTTCAAAAAATTACAAAAAATTACAAAAATATATAAATTTTATGAAAATAAAGTCAATAAAAATATAAAATTATTAAAAAAAATAAAAATTTTCCAGTACCCACTTATAACTACATTAATAAAATATTAACTAAACTCATTATTTTTCACATACATTTTATATATCTTAAAGAAGTAAAAAAAAGAAAAAAAAGCATGAGTAGGAATTTCAATAGCCCAAACAATTCCATAACGCAATATATTCATCATTTACGACATAAACACGCATACTATACACACACGCGCGTATACATATAAGTACATAGAAAGCATATATAAAATAACACATCTATAATATATATAATATATAAATATATAGGAAGGGCAATTTGTATAAAACGAAATCGAAAAGTAAATAAGTGGAATCGGTAAGCGTAAAATTTGCCAGCAAGTTAATAGTCGCTGGGGGATAGGGAGGGGGGGGGGGGGGGGAGGGGTCGTCTTATAAAATATCCAAACGTTTATGATTACACATGAACGCGCGGGCGTCACGGCGGTGTGGTGTATATCTCCTGACCTCAAGTATACCTACCTTATAGTATAAGAAATTCGCGACTAACTTAAAAGTATATAGAAGAGAGAGAGAGAGAAGGTACAGGAAAGGGGGGAAAGAAGAAGAAGAAGAAGAAGCGTTCGCTACTTTCACTACAATTCCTCGCGTTATTTACGTCCCCCTCTTACATATATATTTTTAACGCCGTTACTGCAGCTGTTAATGCTGCTGCTTTCCTCGTTCTTGGATGAACTAGAAATACTTTCATCCGCTTGTGGGGGGGATTGCTATATCGCGAAAAAGCCAAACTTAAGTAGAGATGCATCTTTGCGAAATATATATCAGTTTAATTATATATACCTGTGTATACTTTGATAAGTATCGTTAGGTATATATGTATAAGTTTCTGATATTTTGCGATCACAAAAACTTAGCAACAGCAGTAGTAAAAGCAGCATAGCAAAAGAACAACATAATCGTCGTCTTCCTTTTTTACAAATATGTTAGGTTTTTTTTTCTAAAATAATTAACGGTGTCCATCGCATTTGGCACATCTGTAACGGGCTACGTAATATAACGGATTTAAAGTGTAAGCTTAAGAAGAACAAACACTATATATAAAAATGGGTTATGCTGAGTCAGGCTGACGCGTGACACTATTATAAACCTAATTTTGTAATCTACGCAACAAGGAAGGAGGTCTTGGAACAAAACATACTGTTTTCGAAAAATTTTTTAATGAATTTAAAGAGATTATGAGATACACTGTGGACATAATAAAAAGAGTAAGAGAGAGAGAGAGAGAGAGAGAGAGAGATAAGCTCTATTATTACACGCGTTTGTATATAGTTCTATTGCAGCTGGGGGTGTGTTGTGCAAAGAGTTAAAAGAGTAGACAGAAAGACCGAAATGATGATGAATAGAATTAGAAGGTTGTTATTATCAGCGAGAGTCTCTTAACGTTGTATTGCAGCTGACTTTACACTCTGTTTTTCTCTATCGCTATACATATATACATTTTCTGATTATGATTCACTCGCATTAAAGTTAAGATGCTGGGTACAAATTTCGTTGTGGTTTTCTGATACCCGCCTTCGTTTCATCAATTAGGAATATGAAATATAATAATTTTAAGAGATAGGTATAGATGCCAACAACAATAAAGCTACTGCTTGGGCTTTTATATACAGAATTTGGATTTTGGTTGTTTAGTGCTTTTATCTCACAGATTATTACTATGTTCATTAAAGGAGGTGGTGACACGCGGTTTTTGTACTATTTTGACGATGTATTTTTAATTTAGAACTAAACAGTGGCGTTTAAATTATCATTTTTCTTTTTTAACTTCACCTCAAGCATACCTATCACCATGTAAATTACCATTCATAAATACATAAACATTGTATTTAATTTTTTCAGTACAATTTATTATTTTATCACTATCATTACGCTATTTTAAAAATACCAACAAAAATCCTACGTTTACCTATACCTATACTATAAAAAAAAAGAAAAAAAGAAAATAATTCACAAACGATCTACCACACAGTATGTACCTATATACAGTCTACTTTCCAAACTACTCCGCAACGAATGCAAATGCAAATGCTCCTCAGTATAAACCAAGAAAATTCCTAACATTTCTCGCATTGTATAACGCGACTATTCCAAAAGCCATATACCCCGACCTCACGTTTTTATACTTCTCTCTCTCTTTCTCTCTACTCCATCTCAAGAAAATTTTCCAATTAACGCCGCTTTCTTCAACTCCCCGCACACTATATCGCAATATATATAGATACTCAATACTGCTGCTGCTGCTGCTACTACTGTGATCAATCCCACAAACCTCCATCCCTTGTGTACAAGTAACACCTAATAAACAATCGTCACCTATACACTTTACTTATAACTATCAGCTCGTTACATAAGTTGTATATACTCGTAAATATATCAGTCGCTTTGATATTTACCAGTTCAGAGTGTTAGATCTATGCTCTTTCGAACGACATATAACCCACAACTCTAATTGCACTCCCCCCCCCCCCCCAAAGAGTATAGCTCGTGATTAATTTTCTCTCTGGATCTTTCTCGCCAATATATATTACCAGGAGCAGCAGCAGCAGCAGAGGTGTGAAGGTGTCGAGGCTCGTTAACACCTTACAGCTGGATTAATTTAGCTACGTGTGATGCTCTCCTCTATTTATTTCAACCTGCTAAAAAAGCTTTGCTCTCTTACATGTTTGTTTGTATAATGTATGTATGTGTGGTGGATTTGAGAACGACAGGTTGAACTTTCCAATTGGTGACGCGTAGCACGCGTGAGTACATGTAACTTATATATTTTTTAGATATTTTAAAATAATGCCTGTGGAAGATACGTGAGATGTTTTATACACTAGGTCAAAGTAATTGATCTTGGAAATTTTTCTTTTTTTCTTTTTTTTTTGAGAAAGTGGCATTGACGATTTTGAATATTTTTGGAAAAGCGTATGCAATTTTGAATGCTAAGGATACTTTTTTATTTTGTATTTTAAGTAATATCTTCAGGCGAGAAATTTTTGGATTTTTTGAAAAAAAATTGACCATTATGGATAATTTAATGTATTTTTATAAAAAAAAGTGAAAACTTATAATTACATATATAATATGTATTGTACATACCTATATGACATATTTGTAAATGTCAATTAAAAGAGAGAATTGACGTGTGTTATCCAATTTGGTATACTAGTGTTTTCACTAAAAGAAGATATGGGGGAATGGGAGGAGGAGAGAAATAACGTGTGTTTGTCGACTGATTTAGCGATGGCTTGCAATACACAATGCATGATTTACGAGGCACTTGTGTAACGGCATTATAACGGTACTATATACTACCTATACTATACACTCGTCTTACACAGCGGCAGAAGCAGCAGCAGGCATTCGAAATTGAACTCGTAATCATTGAATTTTACTCGAGCCATTATTCGCCTGCTTAACTCGTTAGATGTATACCTAAATCTAATCTTATTATTTTTATTATTTGCATTATATAATTATATACATCGTATTATTTTGATTGTACACTAGACATTTTTTTTTTTAACATACCTACATTTTCTTTACTTTATTTCAACTTTGCAATAATTTTTACAAAATCTTTTAATCGAAAATTAATAATAGTTTTAATTAAAAATTAATAAAAGTTATTAAATATTTATCAATTTAAAAAGAAAAGAAAAAATCTAACCAAAAGACAAATGACATACACACATACTTATACGTATAAATTTTGTCAAAATTCTTTCGTGACTTCATAATAACATAAAACATCAAAGAAACTCTCACTCTCTTTCGCTTAAATATATATGTAAGTACAATATACTTACATGCTCACGTGAAGCATTTCTAATATAACTCAAGGCCGAGAGAACCCATCATCCTCTTCCTCCTTCTCCATAAAATCCCCCCCAAAACATCAAGAAAAACCACGACTTCTTAAATTGCGCCGAATCATCATCATAATCATAATCATCATCATCATTCGAATATACACGAATTATCGCAATTCATAAACGTCACCACAACATACATATACAAAAATGAATACACATACAATAACATACATTTATAGAGAGGACGTGTAACGAACCGCAGAACCACGTCAGATTTTTGCGCTCGCTCGCTTACTTATAAGCCACGCAATACGTGTATGTATGTATGTACACCTATAAGTTCACCTATAACTATATCCCATTCGGCAAGCGAAAAACTTGGTGCTGCGGAAAGAACAGAGAGTTGCACCGCGAGAAGAGCTATATGTATGTATAGGAAGAGTGGGTGGGTGGGTGGAGGAGGAGGAGGAATACCTACTTCTTGCGCAATAGCGTCAGCTGGTGGTGCCGTGAG
This sequence comes from Leptomastidea abnormis, assembly GCA_030522805.1. Classification (NCBI taxonomy): domain Eukaryota; kingdom Metazoa; phylum Arthropoda; class Insecta; order Hymenoptera; family Encyrtidae; genus Leptomastidea; species Leptomastidea abnormis. Next base: position 7,705 of record JAPYZE010001361.1, on the reverse strand, counting down.
CGCGAGCGCGAGAAATCTAATTTGCTGGGCACACGCGAGGGAGAAAGATACCTCTACCTATACCTATATAATATAGGTAAGTAAGTGACTTTTGTAGGGGAAGAGGAAGCCGCGAAAGAAAGGAGAAACACGTATATATATGTATATATAGGTATACGTATATGTTCTTGCGCTTCTCTCTCTTTCTCTCTCTCTCTCTCTCTGGTATCCCGCTGCTATAATTCGAGCATCGCGATAAGCGCCTGCTCGGAAAAATTTCGACCTAATTGCATTTATGCTTGGGAGAGATGCTGTATCTGTAACATAATTATATGTAAGGTAATTAATAGTATAGGGCTAATGTGCGCTTTATTACTTTTTTACGGAAGTGGATTTTATACATATGCCTATACCTATAAAGTATATAGATATAGGTAGGAAGAGAACCTATACTATATGCGACAACGAGATAGTTATCTTGTGCTCTTTCTGGAGAGAGAGAAAGAGAGAGAGAGAGAGAGAGGGAGAAAATCTATATGGCCGGGAGAGACTCACGATTCCTCGTGAAGTCCCTTCCAACGTTTCGCGTGCAGCTTCAAGCTGTCGATATATACCTATACCTTAGCGTTTTTTACTTACCCTTACACTTTTTTTTCCGTAGGGGATCGTAGTTTTGTACTTTCGGAACGATTGATTTTTTTTCTTATCTTATTAATTTAGCGTGGAAAATATACGAAAATATCTGAGGAATTTTTATGCTTTTGAGAAATAATAATTTTGAAATAACTGGTTTTTTCTCTCATTCTCTGTTAATTTTATTAATTTTTTTTCTTGTCTTTTATTTTAATTGATAATTAAATTGTGTTTAGTGTTGCTGAACAAGAGATGATAACTATGGGAATAAAATTTTCGTGCGGTTGTGATGTCGTAAAAGTTAATTTTTTCTTAAAATTATCCGTCCTCTTGGTTTTTAAAACATTGATGATAATTTCTTTTTTTTTGTCTTATAACAAATTAACGTTAATCTAGGTATATAGTGCTAGATGTTCTGGTAAAAATTGAAAAAAAATGAATAAACTCATTAAAAATTAACAACAACAAAAAAAGGTAGGAGAACATATACCACACACCCAAATGTACGAAATTCATCAGTTTGATACAGACTACACACCTACGCAATCTATTTAAAATTGTAGACTTGATGAACATACCTACAAACAAGATGGGAATTGATCCCCTGCCATGGGAAAGAGACTCGTGTGTATGCGCTACACACACGCACACACACACACACACACACACACACACACACACACACACACACACATACATACATACACACACACACACATACAAAGTCGCGCGAGTTTTCTTATAAAGAAAATTTACATGATAATTACTGGCGTAATTCAATCATATCTATTATCTCCTCATAATCGACTTCTCATTATTATGCAAGCACCAGCAGCAACCAACAAATCTCATCTTGAGTCATCATTCAACCTTTCCCTCAAGCCTTCCCTACCCTTTAATTCATTTGAAATTTCTCCTTCAATCAAAAGTTTTGTCAATGAAATAATTTTTTCTTATTTATATATTCTTTTGTCTGGTACAGCTAATTGTTTCATTATGTCAAGTGTAAGATCATTATGATGATTATACACGTAGGTGTTATATAACAATATGTATAACTGACTTGGATGCAGAACTTTATAAAGTTTTATCAAAAAAATTAATCTTTTTACTCTAGCTTTGATTAATTACGATATACCTATAGTATATATCTTGCTTATATACACTTTTGTTCTAAACGATTATCTACCAATCAAAACTCACACGCTACCATGTTATTAAAATAGTATGTGTGTGTGTCTATCTTTTCATAATTGTATGATTTCAACATAGTCAGTGCAAGAATGTATCTATCTATCTATCTATCTATTATTCAAATAATTACGAATTTTCAAATTCAATTAATTAAATTATCAGCTGTGGTTTGTATTTAACTGTTCGACCTAATGAACTACAAATTAATTCAACAATTTAAATACAATATGTATATCCAATTGTCAATTTTTTATTGAAGAGTATAAAGTATGCCAAGTGCATGAGATTTAAAAAAATAAATAAATAAAATAAAATTTATTAATTGACGATAGTCGATGAAAGCTGAAAATAAGAGAGTTATAGTGTGTGACGACCAGACACTGAACAAAACCTCATTAACCATTTAATTTGCATACACCTATATTCCTATAGTATCATCATCAGAGAGAAAGTATATAAGTAACTAACATACAACCTTAGACACACTCATACATTATTATAAGAAACAAAATAAAAAAAAAACAATTTTTTCTTCAAACTTATATATATTATAATACCATAGAGGTGAAGAAGATACGGAAGTATTAGAATCAGGTCGTAAGATAATCAGTGCATAGCATATATTACATATGCATACATAGGTACTGGTCCCTATAATCAATCACTCATTTATATATATAGTATATCTCCTCTCGATTCTAAATATAAACCTTTCGATCTCTGTCAATCATCCCCTTCCAAACAGACAGCTCTCTCAAATCTCTATCTTCACAACTAAACCAATTTCTCACCTCCAACAAAACCTCGTTCAACCTAAAATCAATTTTCAGTACTTATATTGCAGTTGAGAAGGACCATAGGCGAATCCTAACGCATAAAATTCATGATATATCCTTTTTCGCTATAACTGAAAAGAGGTAAGGGGTAAACTTTGACTCGGGTTAGCAAGCGATGATAAGCCTTACATACACTCTCTCATATATAATATAAATACACGCAAACACACATAAAGAAAGAAAGAAAGAAATAAGAGCCGAATAACAACAAGACACGCGTGCACTGTATGTATATATGTGTCCTATACGCTATAGGTATAAGTAAAAGTTCATACTTTCACCTTTCGCCTCTCTCGTCGCATCGCACATGCTTACCTATATACACGTCTCTACATACATACGTACAAGTCGCGTGTGCATATACATCCTTCCATTCCATCCCATAGGCCGCCTGCAGTGCGCGATTTCTAGCGCTTCTTTTTCTACCTCACCTCTACCTGGCCGATCCCAATCGCAGTCTGATTAATGCGCTAGGGTTATTCTATTGATGGCACAAGAGTGAGAGAGAGAGAGAGAGATTCAAGGAGTCTGTGTGATCGATTGACGTCTTGTTTTGGAACTTGCGATTCTCTTCTCCTTCTTATTCCTATTCTTTCTTATACATAGGTGCAGAGTGTTTATCTGATATTTCCCCTCCTTGATGATATGTCAGAGGCTGTGTTTAATTGGAGCTGTCAGGTTACGCGATATGCGCTTATGCTTGTAGGTGCGATGATGATGATCTTGGTTGATATTGCTTACTATTTTGCTTTTTCGTTTTTATTTTATTTTATTGATTCCGATGGTGTTTTTCTCGCTCAGGTCATGATATTAAAATTGTAAGTCGGTTGGCTGGCTGTGTTTCACCTTAAATATAGTGAATATTATACATAAAAAGGTCAAGCCTTACAAGTATAACCATCACACAAGAGATAACACGAATAAATTTATAAAAGTCTTTGTAATAATATATAGCGGCATACCAAATGTGACATATTATAAAAAGCTTGTTAACAAGTACTTTATGTACACATTCAATGCGAGCACACATGTTATATGTTTATTCATGTTTATCTAAAATAAAAACATTCTGTAACATGTATATCTCTCTCTCTCACGCGTTTTAAAATACCATTATAAACTACATACCAACGCACTATTATAATGTATTTAACCTCAGAAAGTACCTGTATATCCCACAGAGTAATGCATGTAAAAGCGCTCTTTTCCCTAAAACACGCGATTATTCACGATCTTTAAAACAAAAACAAAAAAAAAACTTACAGGTATGTATATGTATATTGAGAAACAAATCAATTTCACTTTCATTTGGTGGAGGGATGAGAAATAAGTGAAAAGACCGTTATCTCGCTATAAGTCTATGTGTATGTGTGTGTATATAGAGAAAACAAAGCGGTCGCGAGGATCAAGTACCTTATAGTATAAGCAAGAATATATACGAGAGAAGACGCATCGTCACGAAAAAACACGATATATACCATAAGCAAGCTTTTCACTTCGTTATAGATGGTAAAGCTGTGTATAGCTATATAGCTAAAGTTGCACGAAAGAAGAGAGCAAGGTCGAGTGTGTATATGTAGCGATAAGCATAAGCGATCGGTACTACATAGTACAGGTCGTAGTCGTCGGCTTTCCTCTTTAAACCAAAGCCGATTATTTCTTTTTTTCTTTCTTTTTTTTTTGTCTTTCTTATTTTTTATTTTAATCTTCGAGAGGATAAATATATTTACTGGGGGATATACGGAGAAATTTCAATGGGTTTTAATTGCTTTCGCTGCGATCTTTCGCCGCCGCGGCTACGACAGACTCTTTTATTGATGGGCCACGCGACTCGCTCTGTAGGCGACGAGAGTGAGAGGATATTGCGGGGATGAGAGTAAGAGTTAAGTTTTATTTTCGTTAAGACTATATAATATGTGTGCCGTGCGCGAACGGGAAAGTCGATTGTCTCAAGGGGGAAATCTTCGATGAAAATGTTTGCTCTCATCGTGATGATGATGCTGATGTTGGTGATGCTGCTGAAAGTGAATCTCTTGGGTCTGTATACCTCTAGTATGTTATAAATGGAGGGGAGTATCTCGATAAAGTTTCTTGATGATTTTCGATTATTCTCGTGGGATGGATATAGATATATGCGGATTAGTTTATAGAGTCTATTCGCGCCTTGTGTGCGATATCGTCTTATCTGATTGTGTGTGTGTGTGTGTGGATGATATAGATATATTGAAGAAGGAGGATTAGTATTAGGATTAATCAGGATTATATGTGTATGTATGCTTTATGATTATTATTATTTTTTTTTTTAAATATGGAGATTTTGATTACGAAAATTATTGTTTGTTTAATGATCGATGAATTAGAATCGTGAAATAAGCACGTAAGGAAAATCATTCAATTTTGAATTTTTTTTTTTTTTTTTTTTATTTCATGTATGTATGTGATTTTGAAATCTAAAATTGTAGCTCGTAAATAATAAGGGAATGAATAAACATGCAGGATATACACATCTCGTTTATATATAGTAATCACACTTGTTGTATATTATGCGTGTATATATAACTGTTATTACAGAGTATACCTACTCATTGTTGCGTCTATTCCTTTTTAGCACTTTTTTAATAGTGTGCAAAAATTGATTTTGAATTAATGAGATTTATTTTTCTTCGTAATAATATGTTATTTGGTTTATTACTAGATTACCGGTGTGTAGTAATTCGCATTTTTTTGTTTTTTAAATACATTGACATCATTTTTATATTTTTTTTTATAAAAAATTAAGAACTTTGTAAAAAGAGTTTTAGAAAAAAAAAGAAGTGAATGACATTGTTTTGGAATTAAGTACATTAGCCTAGTTGGCTAAATGAAAACTACAGTTTTTATACAGTCATCCTATACTATTATCATTCAAAATTTGCAGTCTTGCGTAATTTAGGTACCAGCATACGAAAACTCTGTTAAACTTTAATAATTTTTTTTTTCACTTTTGAAGTGCCTGTGGTATAATCAGTTCAAGGTCTTTTACGAAGTTTTGGCAGATTTTTTTATTATTTCACCATTAACTAAACTGAAAGATGGTCATTTTTAAAACTTATTGTAGTTTTGATGTGGTAAGCTAAGAAAATTGCGTCCTTATAAATTATTTCTTAATATAATATTCTGCGTTTTATACAGTTACCCAATGCAATTTTAACGTAGTTCATCTTATTATAAAGTCAATAACTTATTGTGGTATATTTAAAATAAAATCCTATAAATAATATAAAATAAATTTGTGGGAATTCGCGTTTATGTTTTTAAATTATTAAAAAATTTGTAAATTTATAAAATGTTGAAATATACTAAAACACTATTATTGCACCAGTCGATGTACATATTATAATAAATAATAAAAATTAAATTTCTTATTTTATTTACCTAAATACCAATAAAATCATTTGAAACAAAATAGCAGTTCAAAAATCTTCAAACACATTATTCAACTTAATAGCCAATCCATCCAAGTATCACATAAACTCCAATATTTATCCTACAATCACATTAACGCACAAATCCCATCATCAAATTTTCTTTTTTTTTTTCCATATCCACTCGATAAAAAACATACGCATACACACATGCACACATAATATTGCATAATATTTACCAAATGCAAATAATGTATCCATAAGTGAGAAAGTAGACAATAGCTGCATTAAGTCGCGCAAAGACAAAAAAAAGCAACTCAAAAATTTCACAACAATATCTATATATATGACGAGGCAATTTGTTCCGTTGACAGGCGCTCGAGAGAGAGTACATACAGTTCAACTTTTTATTATTATTTTTTTTTAATAATTACAAATCGTGCAGTTGGAAGAAGTTCTCATCCCCCTCCAACACTGCTACTTATATCGAATACAGAGACAAATGGTGGAATTCATGGATGGAGTGTCAGAGTCTGAACTGCGGTTATTATAATATTCCACCAAAATTCCTTAGTTTTACAGAACACAATTTGCACTAAAAGGGTTGAGGTATAGAGAAGGGGGGTATATGAGAAAAGAGTCTTGCTGCGGTTGCGTAGCAATAATCTGACCGCATCTATTGTCATTTTTCCCGCGTGCGAAAAAGACCCCGTGTAGTCGTAATATTTCAACCGATGAAGCCTCTCTTTTTGTGTTTATATAAATCCTTGGCGGTGACGGTAAATCATAGAGCTATAAATATGTATATATACTATGCGAATGTCGAATATCCTCAATTGAACGATATAGGTAGTGTGTAGGTGCGAAAATAATATATAGGTAAATATATAAAATTGTGTGTGCTTATTTAGGTATGTGCGAATTGCTTCTATGCTGCATTATGTATTACGAAATCTAATGTGGTGGTTATACGAATTTGAGGTTTTTTTTTTTGTCAGGTGGGGTTGTTGGTACTATTAGGATGAGTCTTTTTACGAGTGGCTGTTACTTTGTCTAATATTTTTTTTTTTTTTTTTTTTTTTTTTTTTTTTTTTTTTTTTTTTTTTTTTTTTTTTTATTTTTTTTTTTTTTTTTTTTTTTTATTTTTTTTTTTTTCTTTTTTTTTTTTTTTTTTTTTTTTTTTTTTTTTTTTTTTTTTTTTTTTTGTTAAGAAATTAGAAATTAACAATCATAAAATTTATAAAAGAATATCTACCGCTTAGTTAACATCCCTCTAATTCACAGTACAATTTATACTGCATAATTCAAAGTCCATCTACTATTCCAACATATACCTAAAGCTTACACATTATATACATTAACAAACCTTTTACCTCTTTCGACAAGACGTTAGGTATAGGTATATTATTTGAAAATCCTGTTGTCAAGCTACTGTTAACGATCCTATTCAAATTTACCTCCGGCAACACACAAGAAGATTTTACAAGCTTGGCAGAATATTAGGTAAGGTATTATACGACATTCAACTATGAAAAAAAAAAACCTTTCGCGATACCACTGCTCAAGGACCATAAGAATTGTCAAAAAAAAAAAAAAAAAAAAATAATAAACAAAGTAACAGCCACTCCTAAACCAACCCCCCCCCATAACACCCACACC
>JAPYZE010001360.1:0-25304 GCA_030522805.1 Leptomastidea abnormis | reverse complement strand
CTTAGAACTTGGGATTCTTTTATTATATGTTAAAAGAAGTCACCCTACCAAGTTTGGTGAAAATCCATCACCCGAATCTCACAACTTCTCCTAGTCAGTATAAAATGATAACCTTCACACAACACCGCATCACGTCCGTTTCGGATAAGAAGTTAAACGAAAGACAGGAGTAGAGGATACATTTCACACACTTTTTCTCTCTCTTGTACGAGCGTCACTTCATTGTCCTTATCAACAGCAGCAAACTTTGGCGTCAAGCCCATTTTCTCACGCTCTACATAAACCGCATGAACGCCTTTATTCCTGCACGTATACCTACAAAAAAAAAGGACTACAAAGATCTTACGTCCACAGGTTGTATACCAGATTATACCACACTTATTTACGCGTATACGTAAAAACATATTCCGGTTAAAAAAAAAAAAAAAAAAATCAAGAGTAGACCATAGTTTGTTTGTACTTGCAAAGGTCGCTGCTAATAATAAAACTTTGCAGAATAAGAGAGTTGGGATTTGTATATGACGCGTCAAGTGTGTCCACGTGATTAGTATTGTACTATGACGTCATTTATAAAATACATTAAAGCTTACGAAGGTGTGTGCTGTATAGAGGAGTATAGTATAGTTGTGGAGATAGGCGTTTTCATGAAGCTTGTGTGTTGTATATATACTACATTGTGATACTCTCTTTCTATATATTACTCTCTTGCAAGCGCAAGCACTGATGACGTTGGATAATCTCTCTGCAAGCTTGCCTGCTGGTGTCTATTCCTGTACCTCTCTACGTAGTCGTCGTTCCCCTACTTTGGTCGATGGACTTTGTGGATGGGATGTATAATATGCTCGATATATGTTGTGTTTGTGTGCGTGTACGTGTATCGAGAGATTCTTTTAGTTTTTTAATTCGATTATTGGCTTTTTTTTTTAACTTTGTCTCTGCTATTGAAGTTATACTAGTTTCGTTTGAAAAAATCCAAATGTTTTGGTTTATTTTTTTCTAGACGAAATGTTAGAATAGAGAAAGAATGAGTGTAAAAGAGAGAACTAAGGGAGTATTTTCAACGTGGCGTTGTTCGTTTGGGATTTTTGTTTCATGGCGCTTGTAGTTTATATATATATATATAGGTATATGTATAAAACTAGGGATATTGCTTTCGGAAAAAGTTTTAATGGAATTTTTTGTCGAGCACATGGGCTGTGTGTGTATGTATGTATGTATGTATGTACGATCAAAGATCGATTGTACTTGTAAAGTCATTTTATATTTTTTTTTTCTAATACGTTAAATAAAACGTTTTGATTATAGAAATTGTAGATTGTATAGTATTACGTGTGTGTACTTGACATTGTTTTGTGTATTAAAGAAGTAATATTATTTTAAAGAAATAATATTCCAAATTTGTCAAAGAATTTTATTTCTTAAAGAAAATTTTATTTTAAATATTGGATAAAATTTATTGAAAACAGGAATTTGCCATTTTTGCAAATATACTCTACTTGATATATTACAATTATTTTTTTTTTTTTTAAATGCAGCATATCTGTCATGGCATTATTACTGAGAGACAGATTACACTAGAAACATAAAAATAGTAGCAATAAAAAATGCTCTTTGAACCGACAAAAAAAAAAAAAAAAGTAGGCTTATTGACCTCGTTTCGGTGTGAACTGAAATAATACTTAACTCAGCTCGCTCAAGTGTACTCTAGGAAAGAGAGAGAGAGAGAGAGAAAAAAATATTCTTGTATTTGGGAAGGAAAAGTGAAAGGCCTACTAGAAAAATATTGCAAGTTGTTAAGCTTAAAAAAAAAAAAAAAGTTTCATTGTATTCGACAAAGAGAGAGCTTTTCTTTTTCTTTTTATTTTCTCTTTTCTGCAGATACTAGTTAAGTCATCTGATTTTATAACTATAAAGTACATGACTTCTTCTTTTTCTACTACTACTTCTTGTGAGCATTAAGATAATTATATTTATTGACTTTGTTGTTGTATATGAAAGTTGGTACTTGTTACTGAAGATGTACGAAAATAACTAAATTCAATATTTTTTTTTTATTTCTATGTTTTGTAAACATTCAATTTTTGACTTTCAAGTTATTTGTAAATTTTATTAGTATTTAAATAAGTTCTTAATACGTTATTAACTTTGAATTTTTAATTTTTTAATATAACAAAATCTAAGTAGTATAAATGAATATTCTCAGATAATTTCATCTCTTAGATATTCATAAATTTTCTAATTTTAAATAAGATTACTACGTTTTCTAGAACATACAATATTAATAATAAAATATTTATAATATTTATTTTAACTTTCTATTTCTAGCTCTATCATCGTCATGTTTTTGTGTTTTTTGTTTATGTAAATATATGAAACAATCTTTTTAACATATGTACAATTTTTTAATACTTACATGTTATTGTTATTGTCCAAATAAATCTTTTGATCCGTACATTTACCTTACTTTAAAAAACTTTTGTTAAAAAACCTTGTACATTTTAGCGTTTACTTGATTAAAAAGTTTTACTTTATATAATCTTTGACAAAACTTTAGCTATTCTTGCTCTATAAGTTGTCTTAAATTTTTGACAGTCTTCGAACTTTTCTGTGAATTTCAGAGAAGCACTTATGCTGTGAATATCGGATTGGATCTTTTGCTCGACTGATATAATTATTCAGACCATGTGAGATGAAGACTCGACAGCGTACGTACTTGAAAAATAAAAAAAAAACAAAATTTTATTATTTTTTTATGCTAATAAGTAGCACTAAATCTGTAAATGAAATTTAGTACACTTGTACATAGTACTGTATGTTTAATTAACGTGCTAACAATTTTTTTAGATTTTATTTCATGTTAGATTTTATTAAAAAATAAATTTAATGACCTTACATTAGTCAATTTATGATCGATAAATATGTTTGCTAGTTGAAAATAATTTTTTAAATAAGATATAATTCTTCAAGTTCTAAATTTAGAAATAATAATAAAAAAACTTAATAACTAAATTTATTATTAGAAATAGATTTTTTTTTTAGATTCATACATCTCTAGTCTAGATATAAAATTCGCAATCCTGACTCTACACATTCGTACTTTGATAAATATTATTTTATTAAATTTTATCAATTTGTTTTCTTCTAATTAACATTATCAAACACAGAAAGCACAAAAGAAATAAGTTTTCATCATAACAAAAATTACCTGCCAAAAACAAAACAGCTATAACAAAACAATTTTGACAAATTTCCCAATTTGACAATTGACAATATTTAAAATTATTAATACATTTTAGTTCAAGATGTAATATATTCGGTAAAACACAAAGAATTCTGAGCAATCCAAAAATAGCATTATATACCCGGAACTGCGTAAATATCATTCTGAAAATAGAGGTTACGAGGACACGTAATTATTCATCGTAAAAGAAAAAAAAATACGCACACACACACATATACACTTTCAATTCTTTTTATTTATTTCTAATTATGGTAGTTATTGTAAACAATGCTTTGGTTTAATAACTAAAAAATAATTTATTTTTAATTCAGTAGTAATAGACGTGTATAGTAAGACATAAAATCATTATCCATACATCCTATATTGTCAACGTCATCATCGTATACTACCTCCTTTCAATCTCACTAAATTTCTCTTCTTTTTTAAATCCGCAAGCATAGCCAATCACTCTCCCTTAAAACATTCAAGGCATCTCAGAAATCGATCTCAGTAACTCTTCTTTCTCTTTCTCTCTCAATACCCGCACAGCTAAAAATCGTCGTAACACGATTAAAAAAAAAAAAGCATACTCATGGCAACAATCCTTACAGATTCTCTTCCTTCTTAAGGGCATTAGCCGGACACACACACACACACACATAATATCCCATAACCCAAGAGAAAAAAAAGTCAGAACAGATATCTCTCTAGCATGTTTGCAAAGAGTCTGCAGAAGCGCGTGCAAGATGCAAGTGTGGTCCTCTATTTTCTTCTTCTTCTTCTTAGCATTCCTCGCTACTATATATACATAAAATAGCCTTATATACCATTGCTGCTGTTATAAGCTTGGAGGTATAGGATAGATAATATTCCTACAGGCAACAGGGGCTAAACAGCCTGCAGCATATATAGCTATAGGTGAACGCACACGCTGTGCGGCGGCCTAGAGGAACAAGTGGACGAGAGCCACCACCACCACCACCACTACCGATGCACTTTCCTTGCCGCGTGCGCAAGTATGTATATAGCAAAGGCGGAAGCAAAAGGATAGAGATGAGGAGGAGGAGGGTGGGGTATCAGTATGGGTAGGGAGAGGAAGAGATGGTCGCGGCCAGTGCTCGAGCGAAAGATCGTGAGAAAGCGCGACGATATAATATACCTATAGGTGTATGTGTGTATATACGCGAGAAACGGAGTGTGGGCATACGATGGACTCTCTTTTGCTCTCACTAGTCCCTCCTATCTTTTTCCGTGACTCTCTCACACGCTTGCTATACACACACTCACTTATTTCCACCTCGAGCAGATCTGCGTGCCACGTGTATGTATGTACGTATGTACGTTATATATTTCTGTACGTATACATATATTTACGATTTCATGTGTACGTGAGCTTACATATACGCGTAGTTTGCCTCTCTCTCTCTCTCATTCGCTATCTCACTTGCTCTTTGTTACGCGCCGACTCCTGGTCCCTCTATATATATACAATCCCTCCTGTAGGCAGCAGCTCCTTGGCTCCTTGCTCTTCTCCAAGTGTAAGTGTACATTTGTTTGTGTGTATGTGAGACTCTACAAACATACATACATACATACATACTCGGATAGGCTGACCTCTCAGCGTCCGACAATCCCGTTATCCCGGGAGTTCATATCCCGTGCAGGCAGAGAGAAGGAGAGAGAGTCCTGCCTTTTTTCCCTCCTCCTTCTCTTCCTTCTCCTAAAGATGCCAAGCGCTCGCGGACTTTGCTAAGGACGTAGACCTCAGGCGGCAAAAGCTCTGGCGCGCAATGAACTCGGAATACATTTTTTTTTTTTTATCTTTACCAAGGAAAAGGAGGAGTAAGTACATAAGAGAGAAAGAGAAAGAGGAAGATGAGACTAGAGAAAAAGAGAGAGAGCGAGAGAGGGGAGGGAGAAGAGAAGTGAGAGTATGCCGCACCGCGCGTTATATCCCGATACTTCGCAGACATGCCGAGATTTTATCGGTTGAGCTTTTAACGCTCGAGCAAGAGCGAACTCTATGCTTGTGCGTTAATCTGTATTTAAGCGTTTGTATATATGTGTGTTTGTGTATGTGTGCCGACTGAGGTTGAGATATCGGTAAGAGATACCTTTGCGTTTGGAATTGAAAACATTTGAGATTTGGATTGCCGGTAAACTCTTTTAAGATGGGAATAATATTTATGCTTCGATTGCTTATAATTTTTTTAATCGGATGTAACTAGCTTATTCTCATTTAGCTATCGTTGATTAATTATTATTAGATAGAGCTTTTAATTTGTTTATCTGTGTGGGGTATCGTGTGGTGTAAGTATTTCAATAGATTTTATATTATGTTTTAGGGATAAAGGATGTTTTGAGATTAAGGATTTTATTAATTTTTATGTTAATATTTTGTTTGATATTTTTTGAGATGTGGGCTTGAGAGACTTGATTGACTTGGATAAACTATGTAGTTTTTCTATGGTGAGTGAAATAAATATTTCAAATCGGGTTTGTTTGATCGTACAAGTTTTAAGTAGTATAGATAAATGTAGAGTTTATAGAAGAAATTTTGATAAAATAAGAAAAAAAAAAATAAATGAAAAGAGAATAAAATAGTAAACAGAATGGAAATAGAGTAAAAAAGTAATTAATAAAATTGTAATTAACAAAATTTATTTTAAATTTTGAAAGTAATTGAGTTAAATTGAAAAAGGAATGTATTAATGTGTAATTGCTATAAGAATTATTTGACTGACCTGCTAAATTTCTGTTAACTGTTGTTAACATTTTCGTAATCATTATTTACAATTGTTTTGTTTAAAACATTATAAATTTTTAATAAAGTAGCTTTCCAGTATTAATATTGAAAAAAAAAACAATTTTCACTCAATAAAATTTTGCACTTCCATCCCATAAATTAAAATATAAATTAACAAAATCCAATTAACCAATTACAACATCTAATTAAAAACATCAAACCAAACAACATCAAACATTCTTTAAATATTAAAACAACTCATCACAATAATACACACACACACATACCAAAAATACAATATACACCTAAAAAGCTTATTAAACCAGAAACTCTAAATCATCACTAATATAACCAACCCATCATCATTATTATTATTATTCCACAATACAAAATGAAAATCTCTCTAATATACTCATCAACCAACTCGAAATTATTCCATCTCCATAAACTTATCCTCTCACTTCTCTATATTATATACCATTCATATATATATATATATACGCTTGACCAACCAAACATAGCTTTCCCCAAATAGATACCCGCAAAACTCCAAATGTATATAAAGCCACACATGACCAGCATCCGATATATACCTCGTTTATAAGTCCTTCTGAACAACAAGTAGATTCCGACCTTTCTTTTGCAACCCACACACGGGTATATTATTCACACGCAATTCGATAAAAAGCTCGAGGAACAAAAAAAAGCTTTTTTCTATGTAGTTGCTAATAGTTTTCTCACGCATACTTGTTGTACATAAATGAACTATCCTTTGATCGAAAACGTCCTTTTTATTAAATAATTTGAAATTTCACTTTAACTAAATACGTGTATATGAGGAGGATACTTCTGTTATTTTTACTATATTTCTCATTTGGTCGTCTGATTTTGTCTTCAGTGCTTAAAAAACTACGAGGAAATACGCTTGGCCGCCTTGGCTTCTTCTTTTTTTTTTTCACACTTCCGGGTTTGTTTGCTTCGAGTTTGTGTGGTTGAGGTGTTAAAGAATCGGTTTTCCTTTTATTTATATATATATTTTTTTTTCTTACTTGAATGTGTTTACGTAATTGTAAATTTGTAGTGTGTGATGTTTTTTGTGTGGTAAGGATAAATGTAATGTGGTGTTAATGCGGTGTAATAGTTTGCGGGAAAAAAAAGAAAAGGAGGAAAATATAGTATATTTAAATAAATTTTAATTAAGTTTTCACATTTATTTTTTAAGCTAGTATTATTAACACTGTATTCTATTATTGCATTCAAATCAAAAAAACTATATTTTAAAAACTCAAGCACACAAAATTACAAAATTAATCGCATTAAATAAAAGCAAAGATGCAACAATCATTCGATAATCGCTTCTCCAAAGTCATTACCGATTAACTTGATTAATAATCGTAACATGAAAAAGAAAAAAATCCATAATTCATACACATCTATTTTAAACCATATGTTTGAAACATCCACATTTAAATAAACTTCCTGCAAAATCCCCTACCTTTACTTCCCTCCTTCTCCACATATTCATAAATCTTACAATTTTTCATTTCTCACTCTATATTCCTCCTTTATCTTTGTCATCTATACGACATTACAACGCAGCTTTAGCTTCAACAGTAATAGTAGTAGCATTTATAAGTACTATATGGTGTTAATGAGATTTCAGGTTTAACCTGCAGTCACAGTCCGATGTCAAACATTCAAGTGCATATTTAATAACTACCGATTATATAATTATACACTCAATCACTCGTACAGAATTATCTTACAATAAATTGACTTTCAAGATATAGATATATTTGTTATCAAAGAGATCAAATAGGGTATAGAGTAAAATCGTGTCTTTTCTTACACGTATAAATACAAGATTCACTCATGTTAGAAAAGACATACACGTAAACGAACTTCACTCTCTCTAATATCCAGAGGCGAATATATTATATCCATATAGCCTATATTTATAGTGAGGCGCGAGTAAAAATATTCAGCTTGTACGATATACTTATATACTTTTACTCAGCTTCCGAGAGCATAAATCTTATACTCTTATACTCTCTTTTATCCCTTGACTCTCATAGTATATATGTATGTATGTGTGTATATATATAAATTCGCAAGTATATAGACTTTATATACATTCGTTCTTACATACACACACACACACACATCCACATTTATATAGTAGAGTGTCTCTTGGTACTAGTATCAAAAAGGGAGTACATACACACATACACACATATTATACGTACACCAGTCCTCTTCTCACACTCAACTCACCAACAGCAGGACCGCTATACCACTATACTATCACAACCACTAATATACACAAGCTCACCGCATATATGTGCGCGCAAGCATATGTATATATATATGTGTGTATACCTACTGTACGGGGAGAGTAAAGCAGAGAGGCAACGGTTGTTCCGGCGTCTATTGAACTGGGCTATAATGAGCGTCTGCGCAGCCAACCAACCCAACCAACCATCCTCGCTTCTCCACCCTATATCCTATATATACGTACATATATATTTCCCTCTTACTCGCTCACAGCTCACTCTACTATTACATATATATGTATACCAGTTCAAAGTCCATACTACATGTTGACGTTATGTGTATATAAATATAAACATGCAAATGAAATAACCACGACTGACTCTCTCTGTATGAGCGAGTTATTGTTAGAGTGTATAATACATGTACATACTGCTTATACTGTTATATAGGTATATACATGCAAAAATCTCGATGCTAAATTACAAATGAACGCGTTATTATCGCGGTGCACAGATGCTATACCGTTGTCCAATCGATATTACCCTGTCAACGGGATCAGTCTGATTAACGTTAACATTCGCGGAACAGGTTGTGTGATAGTAGAGAGAGTGGAAGAGAAAGTCACAACACATGGATGCTGTTGCTGTTTTACCTGAATTTGATAGATTAGGGTGAGATGAGGGTTAATATAGGGTATGGAGGAGTGATTTTGAGGTTTTTCCCTTTGAGATAGTAAGATTTGTGTGTGTGGTCAGATGATACTTATTCTATATACATATCGGTTATTGAAGTCGAAGTATATTGGCGATTGAAGTTTCATAATGCGTATAGATAATAACACAAGGTGTATTTGAAGCTTACATAGAAATATACTATACAGCTTATATTGTATGCGTGAACTTATGTAAAGACGCGGTAAAATACGTAAACCAAGCTTGCCCTCAGGTATTATTACATCGGTGGGTTATTACGTATCTGCAGGGTGTGTGTGTTTAGTATACGAAGCCTCTTCTGTCTATTACCTCCCCCACGACCCTTCGTTTGCTAACATTACCACCCTTTGCTAACTACGTATGATGTATCTACGTACCTACGTATTTGAGTTACTCAATGTTATATGAATTTACGAAAAGTAGATTTTTTATTGTTATGCTAAAGAGGTTTAATTTTTGGATATGATTTGCTGTTTTTATTAAGGATATTGATAAACGAAATAGAATTTTGAGGTGTGGTTCAAAGTAATGCTGATTATTGGTGATGACTGGTTCCTAGTAGCTGTTTTTTTTTTCTTTTTTTAATAAACATATGTATAAATTTTATGCTTCGTCTGAATAAAAAAAAAAAACTATTGATTAGTAGTAAATTTTTCACGTACGTGACAATAAAATGAATAAAAAATAAATCTGATAAACAAAAATAAACTTTAGTGAGTTTGAAAATTTGAAATTCAATTTACCCGACCTTTATTATGCAACTAACATTTTTTCATCAAATTTTTTATTATCAAACATCATCTATCTATAGCAACAAATTTTAATAAAAATTTTAATAAGTGATAACAATCAGTAAGATTAAAAGTACATCAATAGATTTTTAAACAATAAAAAAAAATTTTTTTTAGTACTTTTACTTATCCATACATCCATTATAAGAATCATACAAAAAAAGGTACCACGTTATACATAAAACGATCAAAATTGCTTTTCTCGTAAATCCCTATACATATATAGGGTACCAATCACAATAAAAATTCTAAAAACGTCTAAAAAGCTCCCAAAAAAAAGCTCTATCGAAAAAGCTCTATCAAAAAATTTTACCTAAATTCCCAAATAGCAAATAGTCTCATACAGACAGAATCAGTATTACTCTTTACCAGCCTTACCAACTAAAAAATAAGAGAGTATTAGGGATTGCGAGTCGATTATATATATATATATATAAAAGCAGCTGTAGTCGGGTGGTTGGCCGTTGGTCCAAGTCTAACCCGTAGCTGAAAAGAGAGAGAGAGGGGTAGGTGATCTTTATCCTGCCGCCAGTATCAAAGCTCTCGCGAGAGCGGTGCTATTAACGCGCCTGCGTGTGTTGAGGGGGCAGTGCACTATAGCCGCAAGTGTATGCGCATGTCCCTTAAAAAGAGAGAGAGAGAGAGAGAGAGAGAAAGCTACTATCCTGCGAGATGCGAATTGAATGGGGGGTAGAAGAGACTGGCTTTGCGTGGGAGAGAGAGAGAGAGAGAGAGAGTCGTAGGAGCGTAAATGCGTTGAAAGAGCGTCAGACGCGTCGCGGACACGTGCCCCCCCCCCTCCCTGTGTGTGTGAATGGCTTGTGTGATGGTAGGGAAGGGGGTAAAGCGACCATTTACGCCTCACCACCACTACCACTAACACCCCCTCTTACACCGGCGGTCTCTCGTAAAGGACGTTTTTATGCCCGCGGCTCTTAATTCGCGACGACGAGCGGCTGACTCTTCGTCTGTCGTACTACGTAGTAGTAGTAATAGTAGTAGTAGTAGTAGTTGTAGTACTTTCCCCGCAGCTGGCAATTGATTTACACGAGCTGGTGATTCGCGGCGTTCTGGAGTCGTAAAGCCTTGTGTATATAGGATTGCGCTCAAATGGTTGTATATATAGGTTTTGGCTGTATATGCTTCTCTAAAGGGATATATGTATTACTAGGCTGAGATTAATGCTTTGAGATTGTGTGATTAATGGATGGGAATATTGAGGTTTATTTTTTTGAGAGTGTGGGATTAATGGGGGGGAATATTGGGGTTTTTTTTTTTTTTTTTTTCATGTTTTATTTATGAAATTGTGTTGTTCTATTTGAATGTATTGGATTGAATGGTTTGTTTGTTTATTTGTTTGTTAGATAATAATTGATGGGTGAGCTTGAATTTTTTAAGAGAAAAAAAGGATGGATTAGAAAAGACGTGAGGGAAAATTACCTTCGACCGATTGCATAATTAAGGAGCTGGGGGTAAGGTTTTATTGGTTTTAACGTGGCTGAACTTGAATGTTTCGAGGACACGATTGACGTATGAAGGAGTGAAAGCTATATACGTGTGTTTGTATGCATGTATGTGTGAACCTACTTTTGAAAATGTATTTTAAATTTTTGTTGGTGTGAATTGTTTTTTTCTCTCTTTTTTTTTTTAAGTTTTATATAAATGAGTTTTGTTTGTTAATTATATATAATTAATCTTTAAAAAATTCATGAGATTATTATTTTGATTGTCTGTTTTGATAAAATCTTCAAGATGAATATTTTAAATAAACTTTCTAAGGAAAACAGAAACATTTCATGTTTCTTTTTTTTTAAAAAAGTTAACGTAGTGCAGTACAAATAATTTTGTCCATGTTACTTACAGTTTTGGATTAAACTAGCTAATTAAAAGTTAATATTGATACAAATGACTAAATTATTTAAAAATCTAAATTTTTATCTTCATTTTAATAAAATTAAATCTAATATTTCATAAGATAATTGCTTTTAAAAAAATAAATACAAGAAATAGTAAAAGAAACATTTACACATGTTTACTAAATTTACATTTAACATGCATTAAAAATTGTACCTACGGTTCATTTTATATTCTTATAAAACAATCAAATTACAAAAATACCTTATTTACCTCTCTTTAAATTTCATTCTTTACAATTTATATTTTGAACTTCAACATTTACATAAAAAAACAATTTTTTTTTTATTAATTTTTACTTAAAAAATATCAAGTAAACTCGTGCAAAAATTAAAAAAACATTTCTTTTCCTTTTTTAAACTGAACTTACTTAATTTTTCAGATTCTCGCGTGATTTGAGAAAAAAAAAATTCTTAACACGAAATAGCAGTGTAACTGTACAAATCTCACATACTACTTATAATTGTCACATATAATATATACATACATACATGTACAGACACACAAACGGTCTCATTATACACCTTAAATCACACCATTAAAACAAAGAAACAAAAGCTCTACACCAAACCAAAGCTAAAGATTAAAAAGCAAAGATTAGTATCAAGACGCTATATGTCAAGTGGGTTTTAGTACAGAAAAAAAAAGAGAAAAGAAAAGCCGATCATTTCACACAAGTAAAAAAAAGAAAAAAAAAAGAATGAAGCGAAAACGATGTGGCCTCGGAAATAGTTATCGGAACACGTAAACGTGGATGTGATAGTTTCTATCTTTCTCTTACTCTCTTTCTCTTGAGGGTAGTAGCACATACACATATGTATATGTGCAAGCTATATATAAGAGCGTAAATTGGAGCAAGAGCGAGGTGAATTAAACGAGCATAGTCGCGCAGCATCAGAGAGTAAAACGAGCGTGCAAGCACATCACATCAGTGGGAATAAAGAGGAAGTGCAAGTGAGAGAAAGAGTATAAGGATGAGAAAGAGCAGGGGGGGGGGAGGGATGAGATCAAAATCGTACGAGTGACCAAACTCGCGGGTCACGCGGATATAGTATACGCTCGCGGCGGTGGTGGTGGTGGTGGCACGTGGGAGTTGGACTTTGGCGCGGGCGCAGACAGTAGCATAGTATAGATAGTAGCAGCAGTGCAGCATCAATTCAGAGAAAGAGATAGAGATAGATACATATAGCAAGAGAGAAGAGGCGCTTCAAGCACGTTTCCACTTGGTTGCTCACTTCTACTTTTCGCACTTCGGCGACCAGCTTTCTCTCTCTCTCTCTCTTTCTACACTATATATATACGCGCACGTTGTAAACTCTCCTCGTTGCATCTCCTCCTCCATCTCTTTTGCGCAAGCATGTGCGTTTATGTATGTATGTATGTGTGTGAGCATCCAACCGCAGCAGCTTGCTACATCCTCCGGGAACAGACACACGGCTGAGACTGCAGTAGTAGTAGTTTGCGCATTCCGTTTCCTTCTTCCTTCCTTCTTCTTTCCTGCATTTTAACCCTTTCCATACTGCTACTGCCGCAGACGTGTGCTGCTGCTGCTTGCTTCTGTCTTTTCACGAAAGCCGCGTTACGCTTATGTATATACTTAGATTTGTGAAAGCTTGTGTGTATGTGTGTGTCGTTGTAACGAGATAGTAGCGAGAGTTTGTTACCGCAAGTTTATGGAGATATTGTTATGGAGTGATGTAAAAATATTTAATTGTTTGGTAAACGAACTTATGGGGTTTGGGAAGATTTTTTTTTTTAAATATTTTTTATTGTTGGTTAAGGATTTTTTTATATAGACTTGTTTTATAGTAAATTTTTATTTACTTACCTTAAGGATAAAATTGTGTGTTATTCAATAAGTAATTTGGAACTAAATAATCAAACTTATACATTCAGTTTAATTATTGAATTTTATTAAGATATTTAAAAATTTTTTTTTCATTCTGTAAGATTCTTTCAAATTTGAAAAAAAAATTTATATTGACTTTGGCATTAATACTTATATAAAAAATTGCTTGAGTTTTGACTTGATTAAACATCCATATAATTAGATTTAAACGTTATATACTCAACAACAGCTTGCAATGGTTGATACGTAAAAGCGTATAGGTTTAGGAATTCACAAGTCGTGGGTTCAATTCCTGACCAAGTCATTGCTTGAGCCGAAATATAATTACAAGAGTATCCAAAAGGTATCAAAAATTATTAATTGATGACTAAACTCGAAAATCCTTGGTGGCTGTCTTTAATCTTTACATACAATAATTAATTTCTTAAACAATAATAACAATTCGTAAATTTTACAAACACATTACAAAGTACATTTTCAACATAAACTAATAAATTTTTTATTTTAAATAAAAGAATATAATTTTTTTTTTTTAACTAAAAGTTAACTTTTGTTTAACTATTAATGTCTAAAATCTGTTAATATTTAATAAAGTTAAACTATATCATACGGTTAGTAGAAGTATTGATTTTCAGTTATCCTCTGAAGGCTACAAAATTCATACGAGGTTTCAAGACTCAACTAAAAATCGATGTCACCTTCGTGTGTATATATATATATACACGTACATGTATAACCTGTATACTGTTGAGTAGTTAGTTATAAGTTTCATTATTATTCAACATCTTTTTTTTCTCTTCTTCTTCGTTATATTCATCATATAATTAATGTTTGCAATTAGCGTATACGTAACTCATGTCATAAGATTAATTGTATCTCCGTTAATCGATAATCAATAACACACACATATGTGTATGTGTGTCTGTATGTATATGTCCTGCGTTGGATATTAATATTCAGCTTCTGATTTAATATCATTATTCATTTGCAAATACTCACTTAATATCATTGCTAAATTTCTCTTAATAAATATTGTGTGTGTAAAATACATCCTTGTTGGTTTTATAACTTAAAAATTCAATCATTCACCTTCCATAAATTCAAATTTGAAAATATATTAATCAAACTATTTCGACATTTTAAAAAAAGCACAAGCATACCCATAAACACACTAAAAGGTATTACTTCTACATAAAGCACCGTACCACATAAACACTCCCCCTTAAACACACACTCCTTTCATATCCCTTGACTCTCTTAAATTCTCGTCTTAAGACTCATCGAAGCTCATCATACAAAACTTCACACACACACACTCACACAGCTTCCATCCCGAAAAGTCAATTACACAGCATAGCGCTCCAGAGCATAATTAGCAACGCGCAAGGGAGAAAGAGAGACAGAGATATTATACTCATATTATACACACATACATACATACACAGAGTTGAGTTTTACCTCGTTTGTTTTATTCACATTTTCATTAAAGCATTAAATTCAAAGAGTTAGGCTATACTTCGCGATAACGTAGCTCCTACTATCCTTCTCCATAACCCTTTCCTTCTTCTCTCATGCCAAAAACTCATGCGCTCACCCTTATATAGGTGTATATATAACACATACCTTGGCAAACGTTGCCGGAGGGGCGTTGCTTCTATATAGCACTGCTATACTACTGCTACTACTCTCTTATGCCACTTCCTGGGGATCCACTCGCTGCTCTAATTAAGTTTGCGCGAGCACGCAAGTCTACTTGACTTTTTACCTTTTAACCTTTCTATGTTCAACTATCCTGTATGATTTTCTTTTTTCTTCTTTTTTCTTACTGCTTTATGAGGGAACGACTTCGAGATTTTATTTTTTCGCGGATGAAAAGGTTGTATATCGAGGGGGTTGTAGGATATACATATCTTGTTTTATACATATGTATGCTGTGTGTTTGCTGCTCTTGTGTGTGTACTTACCGGTTTTGTTTGTCTTGATATTTTTTTTTTTTTTTCAAGACTTGAGACTGCAGTGTGGCAGTTGGTGACTGGTAAGAATATCTTGTAATCTAGTGGTTGTGGGTTCTCGTTATTATTCACTTTTGAAGTTATACTTTTGTGGGTAAAAAATATTGTTCTTTAAAAAAAAAAATTTTTTTTAAATAGAAAAGTGTAATGAATAAAAAAGAGTTTTCATCTCATAAATTTGATAAGGGTTGTTACTTGTATAAAAAAAAAAAAATCCTGCAGATTATCATGACAAATTTTACGTAGTCACGTGTTTTTTTTTTTTAACAAAACCTGAAATTCCTTGAGTTAAATTAAATATTTGTATTCAAAGACACACCTGTATGGATAACTTTTTTTTTTTCATTTATTATTTCGTAACAATTAGCGACACAAGAAGTAGGTTAACGTAATAAGTATTTCAAAATATGTAACCTCAACACACAACAACTTTCAATGACGCAATAAAGGGAAATTTCCAACAAGATGGCAATAATAAAAAAAAAAAATTCACAGGTACATTCTCAAAAATTTCTACATCTGGTTTTAAGTTTTAATCGATGACGTGAAATCGTAAAAAAGCTAAGGTCTTGTTTTCAATTAAGCAACATTACGACGGCTTCATAAACGTTTTGATCAGATTAAACGTGTTATTTATAATAATCATTACGAATTACTTTTATAATATTTGAAATAAATAAAATTAATATGCATTATTCCAATACCAATTTTAAATTGACTACAATTCTACATAAAAAAATCAAACAAAGTATATCACACCCAACACCCTTACAAAATAAAATCCCTCCAAAAAATAATCAACACCTGTAAAACAAAAAAAAAAATATATCCCAATCAACTCACAAAAAAAAAAAATAATAATCTCACTTTATTCATAAATAAACCAGAAAAAAAATCTCGATGACAATCGCACATACCCACAAAATCCATACATATACACAAGTCCAAAGTTTTGACAAGCTCATATTCCAACATACACACACACATGCATATCCCGATCTAACGTCTCTCACCCCTGATCACACAAAATGTGGGTCACGTGTTTTCCAATAACCATTTTTCCTACGAGTTAAAATTCTTTTTCTCTCTCTCTTGATTTTTCCGTCACGCCAAACTTGTTTTTGTCCAAACACAACGTCTTTATATCCTTTCCTCTACTACTATACCTACTACTCGATTTGTCGTATTAATGATCAAAACGACGTGTTTACGAGGGTCTAGGTTGATCATATATACACAACATTCAGTTATAACACATTCTTTAGCTTCCTTATAGTACACAAGCAAGAGCTTACCTGCTTTAACACTCTAAATCTACACCCACTTCTTCGAGTATATTATATCGACAAATAATGTGGTCTCCAAGGATACTTAAGGATATTCAGGGAGGGGGGGGGGTGATAAATTAGAAATATAGAAAATTATATGTACTAAGGAAGAAGTAAGTGGTGTAAGGTCGATGATATGTATAATATATAACAAGGCTTATATATTCATGTCCTGGATGGAAATTACGAGAGTACGTGCTTTTTAGCTACAGGTATATATATATATAGTTTTGAGCGAAAATGTGTGTCGCGTATATGGTATACTCTATATTACTCTCTTTTTCTCTCTCTTTGTCTAATGCGAATTCCTTTTTTTCCTAATTAAAGTCTGAGAATGGGCGCGCGTGTTTAAAGTTTGTTAAAGTATTGTGTGTTGGTAAGTGAGAGAGATAGAGAAAAAGAGGCACTCGTGTATATAGTTACTTAGCTGGATGTTTATAATGAAATTTTAATTGATATACTTTTTTTTTTCTTTGTGTTTGGGTTTTTGTTGAAGATGGGTTAAGTAGTTTTGTTTTGATATTGTGTTGGTATAAGACTTTGAGATGGATAGATTTAAAGGATTATTCATTATATTGGTAATGAATTTTTTATGTTGATAGAGACTGTATACTTTTAAAATTTATTGTCATTTTTAGAATAAATTTTTTTTTTTCTTTTAGTTAAATAGATTTATAATAATTTCTGATTAAAAAAATTTTTTATAATGAAATGAATGGCAAATTGTATGCAAAATCAACAATGAAATATTTAAAATTTTATTATTTATTTACCATTAACATTATTTTATTAGTGCTAAATGTAGGCAAAATATAACCCTTAATCCAGTGTTGAGCTGCAAATATTTCAGAACGATACTTGGTAGAAGCAGACTCATTCGGTCATATATGATTCATGCCTAAAGTATTCAGTCGTGCTTCTACCTATATATAAATGAGTCTCACTTCTTATTTATATAAAGTAATCATTTAATTTTATAAATAATTATGATACCGACACGTGAATATATTTAAGATATTGAAATTAAACAACTGAAAAAATTTATTATGTATATTAAATAATTTACTTAAAAAACTACTTTATTTATCTAACAATATAACTATTAAAAATCATTAACATTCTTTAATAAGTTCCTCTTTAACTTAAAAAAAAAAAATCCAATCACTTTCAAATCCACCAAGAAAGAAAAGAACCCCAGTTATAATCAATCCTCAATATACTAAACTAAATTCAACGAAGCACCACATTATTTGGTAGAGTAAACCCAGTAAGAGAGAGAAAAAGATATAGAAACGAGAGAGAGAAAGAGAATTTATCTGTATATATTCGCTCTGCAAGCGCAGCAGCAACAGCAACAGCAGCATATACACTAGAATTTGCATTCCAATCATTGCCTCTCTCGCACATGAGCGCGGACGAGCGGGCGGGTGAAAGAGAGAGAGAGAGAGAGAGAGAGAGAGAGAGAGAAAGAGAGCAAACATTCCATTC
Organism: Leptomastidea abnormis; assembly: GCA_030522805.1. NCBI lineage: Eukaryota > Metazoa > Arthropoda > Insecta > Hymenoptera > Encyrtidae > Leptomastidea > Leptomastidea abnormis. The sequence goes on along the minus strand of JAPYZE010001360.1, from coordinate 6,969 downwards.
ACCAAAGTGAACTCTTCCGGCTATTTTAATCCGTATATAAAATGTATAATCATCCACCCAAAGTCAAAACTGAAATTTCAATCTTTATTAACCGAATACACATTTTAGAGCTATTAACTTTTATAAAAAATCTATACTCATTTAATATTAACTATATTACAATCGACCCAAGTTCAAATAAAACTCAATAGTGTAACATCATTAATACAGAGTAAAACATCCTTCATCTCCATATCCCTAATTCTTAAAAACGTATCTCAAACACTCATCTTCCTTCCCTCGCCATAGACATAATCTGCGTCTCACATTTTTCAAGAAAATCACTGAAGCTCAATGCCTCTCCATGCATATAAAGAAAGCAGCATCGACACATACACACACACACACACACACACACATACACACACACACACATACTGGTCCAACTCCTGTAAAGACATCAAAACCTCTCCCTGAATCTCTATATACTATATACCTCAAGCTTAGTAAAGCCCCTAGTGAAACACACTTACAAACATAAAAACTCTCTGATTCTACCATACGGTACGATGCAGCAGCAACATACTTTGATCTTCCCTCTTCTTTCCTCAGCAGCGGACACAGTGTAAGCTTACACACATATACACATAGAGGTTCTCGTCTCTTTTGTACTTTTTCAAAGGCAAGAAGAGTAAGAGCGAAAAAGAGAGAGGGAAAGAAAAAATGCGCGCGCGCGCGCCTTGTGTCTTTTTTTTCTTTTTCTTCTTCTTCTTTTTCGCCCTTATGCCGCGTGCCGGACTATATATACTACCAGAAGGGAAAGAGAGAGAGAGAGAGAGAGAGAGAGAGAGAGAGAGAGAGAGAGAGAGAAAGAAGACTCGCTTTAGTTTGTAGCTTTACGCGTCGTTATATATATATATATATATATGTATGTATCGTGAATCCACTATATTCTCTCATTTTTTTCTTTCTTTCTTTGTTTATCTCACTTAACTTTACACGTCGCAGAGAAGAGTATATAGCGCAACAGTAACAGTAGAAGCATCAACCAAACTCGCTCTGAACTTATACATATATCCGTACATTTTGTCATACATAACTCTCTCTCTCTCTCTCTCTCTCTCTCTCTCTGCTTTTCTTTTCTCTCTTTCCTTTTTTTTTCTTTCTTTTTGATGATTTTGCGCTGTTGCTGCGCCTTTTTTTTTTTTAACTCTCAACTTTTATCCATCCACCCACCTATATATATATATACTCTGGTGTTCTTTCTTCGCCTTTGTGTCTGGCAATATTAACCCCTTTGAGCTTCAATACGAGAGAGGGTGTCTTTTTTCTATCTTTCTCTCTCTCTTACCGACTATTACCGGAACATTTATATATTTTGTTTTTACTTGGTTGATAGCGTTTTTTTTCTTTTTGTGGATATTATGGACGAATGGGTTTGAAGAAAAATGCTGCAGAGTATGTGATACTGAAAAGAATTAAAACGAGAGTAAAGACACGATGTTTTATACTATGTGTGTATATACAGAGATGCACTTTTAGATTTTATTTTTTAATTTGAAAAAACTGTTTTATGTAAAATAACAGTGTTATGAAAAATTAAATGGATATTATTAAAGCAGCAATAAAACACGCGTGTATAATCAGAATCAACTCTGTAAAAACCAAAACCAAATTTTAAATGCTTTTCCATCAACAGTTAACAATTCCTGAACAAGAACAAAATTCCCATATAATATTCTTCTTTTACTGTATACTCCTATACTTTGATAGAACGGCCTTAAAAAAAAAAACCAAGCTCTACTTTTCGCCTGCGGCTTACCTTTAATTTCTTTTTTCCTTTTTTTTTTATTTTTTGTTTTTCCCCTTTTTTTTCTATTCTTGCTGGGTACTTATACTTACTCGTTACAGGTTTATTATTTTCTTTTCTCTCGCCCCCTCCCTTTTACAGTATATACCGCAAACTTCTTCTCTTTCATCCTTTGTTCGCTAAAGTCTGTATTGAGCTGTCTAAGCTTAATAATAATCGTACAAAATGCTCTATACTATCCGATTATTATATGACTCGTTGACTATTACTAAATTTAATGTATATATACCTACTGGAAAATTATATTGAAATTGATCTGTTTATTTGTAGTCAAAAGTAAAATTTATTTTTAATAAAATTATGTTATTATAATAAAATTAATTTTCATTTGAGAATTATAAGAACAGAGAGTGCATGAATAGATAAATTTTACTATGAGATAAAAAGAGTAAGCGGATAAATGAGAATCAAAGCTAAATAAGAAGAAGAAGAAGAAGAAGAGAGTCGTATATGTATGTAAAATGACGTGTTAGTAGGGCGAGAACGTCGAGCTATTTGTAATGCAATTATACAGTCGCGCGCGTCTTATCGGATTTCCATACTGGGACACACGCATTGATGCCTAGTTTAGCCGGTGGATAATATATAAAAGTGATTTTTTCTTTCTTCTTTTTTTTTTTTTTAGGGGAAGCTTTGACTGTACGTTTATGCGTTTGCTACTGAAAATTTTATGTTTGATTTTGATATCGAGATCTTTTTGTTTCCATAATTTAAGATTATATAGATATATGATAGTTGGTATTTTAAGAATTCATTTTCATATGAGTCTGTTATTGAATGTGTATCAGTTAATTAGAATATAAAATTACAATGATAATAATGTAACTTTAATTAATTGATATATATTTAAATGTAACTTCCAACGTAACGTAACGTAACGATGATGTAAATTGAAATATGTATTGATGACGTGAAATAAGTACTTAAATATTATCTGATATTATATACGATTTGTTTGATTAAACGTATAACGTAACATATAGACTAATAATCACTGGATTTATCAGTTTTTATAAAATCTATATATAACGGTCGTATTGCGTACAATATACATAATACAAGTTGCGCAAATTTTATTTTCACACGACCAATTAGCCTTAATTCCAATAAATTTAATTTCATTCCAACGTATACGTGTATAAATAAAAATAAAATAATAATAATAATAAAGAAACGCCTATTATAATTAATATATCGCGTAAAAGTTAATTTTCATATAAATAATAACCCAATCGCTTGGAAAATTCAAGCAGCTTCACTTCATATATTTAATAGTATATGTATATAACATAAAATCGTCACTCTATTATTTTCAATTTCAAATAAAACGTGCATAAAGATCTATTATACAAAGTAGAGTAAAATATAGTTTGATATAGGTATATGTATATATATACACGTGCATCGTTAAAAAAAACTATATGCTATACATCTCTTTTCTCGACGGTTATAAAATACTTGACGTAAATGCTGCTGCGAATTTTTTCAATTTCCTTCTTTTTGCTGTGTTTATCACGTAAGAACGTAAATTTCCATTAATTCTAAAAAGTGATTCTTTTTTTTTCTCATATTGTTGAAAACTCGTTGGGCTTATCAAGCTTATAAAAGAAAAAACCCCCAAAAAAATAAAGCCTATTTTTTTTCTGATTCTGATAAACTTACACAAAAAAAGAAGCGAAAATTCAAAATTTAAGCTTAAAAAATATTCCATGATCTAAAACAACTAAAATCAAAATCCTTAAACATTCAATTTTCACCCTTTCATCCACCAAAATTAATAACACAAGTACACACACAATATCACCCTCAAAATCCATCTACAGTACGTAAATGCATAACAACAACCCTTCTATTCTTTCAATCCCCATCATATATATTCTCACACCTCAAATCGGACAACATATCCGCGGTTATGCTTTCCTATATACATTCAACACTACAAGGATACTCAGTCTACCGTACTTACGCGGTGTATATACATACGCTTGAAATCGATCCCCGGAATATTTTAACCGTCTCTACCAACCAACCAACCAACCAATCATACAATCCATATACCTATACACCAAACTCATCTTCTACATCTCTAATTTTCTTTCTCTCCTTTTTTTTGAACACCCAAGCTCGCGAATCTAAATAGTCTTATCAGAACAGTCGGTGTGGGTAATGGGTGTAAAATCATGCAGCCTAAAAAAACTTGAGGGTAGATACATACCCCCAAAAATATAAAATCAAACAATTCAGTTTTTTTTTTTTTTTTATTTTCGACAACATCATACCCTTATACACATAAACCAAAGACACACATACATACTACAAAGGACACAAGTTAAAGAACATATAGTGAAATCGTTCCTAGCTGTTATAAAATCTGCTATATATATATATATATATATATATATATATATATATATATACGCTATTCGCTTTCGGTCGCTGTCGTCGCTGCTGCAGCAGCAGCCCATGAGAGCGCGCAGGCGCCCGCCGCCGGCGTCTCGTTCGTTGAACCGCCTGCTATACTACTCCTACTCCTACTACTACTATACTACTACTACTACTACAACGACTATACATATACTATGTAGACAGCAGAGCAGAGGCAGCAGCAGACCTGCTATACTACTGATGCTTCGTGGCCAGGGCGGGGGTGGAGTCGCGCGGCGTGAGGAAAGGCATAGTATAGCAGCAGCCGGTGGCGATGGCATATATATGTAGTATAGCGTATTGGTGCGAGTATGAGGGAGTAAGAGTATAAGAGGAAGCGAGAGAGGAGGTTGTACAATACTCAGAGAGTATATCGGTATAGCACACGTTGGCCCGTCTCTATACATTTTGTATATATCTATGTATACATTCTGGGGTAACCCCCTGTACGCCCCACGCTTTGCACGCTGTACTATACGTATATGTATCGAGCGCGCGAGTAAGCTTGCTTTGCCATATCGGAGCAACAGAGAGATTTTGAGAGAAGAGTATAAAGTATAAGTGAGAGAGATTGGGATTCTCTTTCTCTTGTCTCTTGCTCTCTCTTTCTTTTATGTGTGTGTGTGTGTGTGTGTGTGTGTGTGTGTGTGTGTGTGTGTGTGTGCGTGTGTGTGTGTGTGTGTGTGTGTGTGTGTGTGTGTGTGTGTGTGTGTAACATGACGAGAATGCGTGCAGTAAAAGGATGTCGTTGGAGTGTGTGCGTGGGAGTATAACATTATAACACACTAAATCGGAAAAGAAAGAGGGACACTATATAGTAAATCGTAGCAAGAAAGATAAAGAAAGATCTTTATACGGAAAATTTGGGAGTGCGTAAGTGAGAGAGAAAGCTCTGATCTTCTTCTTTCTCTCTTTCTCTTTAGTGACTGGTATGGTTGACAAAAAAAGGGGGAGCAAGAAAAAGAAAGAGAGAAAGAAAGAGGCGAGGGAGTATGGAGGGTTGTGTTTGAGAGAGAGCAACAGCTTTAACTTTCCCTCTTCTTCTGCCACCACCTTCCCCTAAGTCTTTTTCTCTTACTCTCTTACTCTCTCTCTCTCTCTCTCTCCTGTATAGGAAAGAAGGCTAAGCGGAGGATTTTTCAGGTGTATACACATACATCTTTTGAATAGCAGAGAATCATATACATGTGTGTATATAAGTATATACGGGATGAGGATGAAAAGGAAAGCTCGATTTTGCACGCGAGGCATAAGTAGTGTATTACCAGATGAAAGTGCATGTGCATGTGTATGTGTAGGAGGGTGAAAAAGAAGGATAGACTCTGGATGGATGTATATCTATATGTGGGTGGAGAAGAAAATTATTGGGTAGACTTATAAAAGAGAGAGAGAGAGAGAGAGATAGAGAGAGATTGGTTAAAGTAGGATTGAAATTATGTGGGTATTAAATGTGTGTAATTTAGTCTGTCCTATTTTGATGATTACATGCGTATATGTATTTACGTATATGTATGGATGTATGTATGGGATGTATGTGTTTGCGGTATAAAAGAGCAAATCTGTAAAGAAATTTACTTCGGATAGGTATGATTTTTTATTACAAATAGAAATTCAATTTTTTTTTTTTAAAAACAAAATAAAAATTTAACGAACAACAGATGATATTATAAAGATTTTTTTTTTTTTATAAAGGAGAGTTAGTTATCGAATGATCGATGATCTGTGACAATAGTTCACTTTCGCGCGGAATTGACTGGACACGATCGTCTTTCGACTACTACTATATACATACTTTTTATCACAGCTAAAGTGGAAGGTGAAAGGAGTGTAGGTGGTATAGTGGGAGAAATCCGAGACTGAGGTGAACAGAAAGAAAAAAAAAAAGAAAGAGAGAAAGAAAATGTATGTATGTACAAAGGACAATAGCCGTGAAATGGTCTGTTACGTATATACTTATATATCTTTAAAAGGGTGTTAGAAGCTTCTGACCAATATGTATAAGTGTGCGTATTTGTATGTGTGTGTGTTTGTGTGTGTGTGTGTGTGTGTGTGTGTGTGTGTGTGTGTGTGTGTGTATATAACGGGATTACCTGGTATGCATCGAGTGGAAATAAATAAGCAATGAGCAGTATGTAGTATTTGTATAGTATGTTCTGTATATCTATATAATGTAATGTGCGTGCATGGTTACATATACGCATGTATGCTTTTTCATCGCGTTTGTATATTTTTTATAGTCAATCGATTATTCGATCTTTTGGAGTTTGGATAGAATTTTTTAAGTTTGGTGTGTTACTGCTACTGCTGCTGGAAGAATAATCGTTTATATACCTATATTTACGCTCATATGCGTGTCTGTGTGGAAGCGTGAAAGTTGCGCGATTTCTTTTCGCTTTTAAGAAGAAAAGAAAGATAGAGGGGGAGGTATAGAGCTATTTTTTTCCTTTTTTCTCTTTTTTTTTTATTTCTATTTTTCTTGAGTTTGTAAAAACTGGTTTTTGCTTATATGTATGTTTTGTATGTAAGTGTGCTTTTGAATCTATGTGTGTGTATATATTAATATTGGTAGGTATATATATATATATATATATATATATATATATATATATATATATATATATATATATATATATATATATAAAAAAAAATCTTGCTCGTCTATATAATTATAAAAAACAAAGTCAGTCTATCATTTA
>JAPYZE010001359.1:0-23347 GCA_030522805.1 Leptomastidea abnormis | reverse complement strand
TATCGGATATTTACAAAAATGACTCGATACTCCGATACTCGGAAAAAAAGTATCGGATGATTTTCGAGTACTCGAGTAGAATCGCACCTCCCTAGCACACAGTCATCTGCGTTTCATTAGTCCATCTCACTTGCTCGCTTACCAACAAGAATAAAGAGCAAGAGAGAAAAAAGAAGAGAAAGAGCAGAGCCCGTTCGTGACAGCAGTAACAGCAGCAGCTAAGCGATCATCAGTTTAGCAGCCGAGTGGTGATTGTGTGTTTGTGATCGTCGGTCCCACTCCGGGTCGTCGACGACGCAGTCATGGGTGACGGAAAGGAAGCCGAACGCCAGCCGCTTCTCAAAAACGACAATGTCAACTACAGCAGCGGTGGTGAAGTGTCAGGTATTTAAATACATGATTTTATATATACTTGTATTTATATATTGAGAAAAAGACACAACGCCCTATATTGTGATTATATATATTGGGTAGGAGGGGAAGACTAAATATCTCCAGCAAGTATATGTATAGCTCCAGCTTTTGTGCGTGAATCATTATGGTGGCGTTTCGAGAGCTCAGCTTTCTTTGTTTGTTTTTGTTTATGATTTAGCCTTTTGGATGCATATATGTATGGCACTGGGTGGATTATTAAGAACTGAGATTTGGGTGTGGATGTCGTTATTTAAACTCGTCTTCTAGGCGCTTGATGATATACTGAGACAAACTATGTACAATGATATTGTTTGTTTGACGTTTAATGATAGCCTTTTTCTAACTTTATTTTCTTGAGTTATTTAGCAATATTTTTTATTTTGGAGCAGTTTTATGGATATTAATATAATAGAGTATGTTAGATATCACTTGGTTGTTTATTTTTATAACCTGTCTATTATTCAGAGCTCGGGGATAAACTTATGTATGTTAGTAATACATTTAGATGAAGTTTTATCTTTGTAATTTATACATCAAGTATTATTATAAAATGATCTTATTATTAGTTTCTACAAGAAAATATGAGTGTCTCTTACATGACACAATGATCAGATTTCTTAACTGAGTATCTCAATAGACAATATAGCATAGAACATGTAAAAAATATCATAAAATTATTTAAATTCTTTGAATAAATACTTTATCTATTATGCTTTACTATAATAAAGTAATAAATTATTTTGATTACAAATATTTTATAAGGAATATTAAAAGTATTTGTATAATAATTTACTCATTCTATTGAGTAAACAAATAAAATTATAGGTAATCAATTCAATGTATATCTTGAGTTGAATTGAATATTATAAATCAATTGATAAAACTTGAAAAAAAAATTGTTATTAGTGTTCTATCTTTTAAGAAAATCACCTTATGGTATCATCAAAATATGTGTAGTGATTATTTGTATATTCATAATATTTTATACTGATTTCAATCAATCTAGGTTCAGAGTCTCAACCACAAGTTAATACAGTTGCTCCAATTGGCCCTGATGAATTGCCACCATCTTATCAAGCTAGTCAGGGTAGCACACATATGGTTACCTGCCGCGTATGCCAAGCCATGATAGACATTTCTGGTAAAAGGGATCAGCACGTTGTTAAATGTAGCCAATGTAATGAAGCTACTGTAAGTGAAATTTATATTAATATTTGAAATATATTACTATACAAATTCTCAAATATTGCTTTTCTATTTCAGCCAATTAAAAATGCACCACCTGGTAAAAAGTATGTACGTTGTCCATGCAATTGTCTGCTTATTTGTAAAAGTTCATCTCAAAGAATCGCCTGCCCAAGGCCTAACTGCAAACGCATTATTAATTTGGCACCAAGTCCAGTAACTCCACCAGTTTTATCAATGCCTGGAATGTGTCGAGTTTGCTGTGCTCATTGTCATGACACATTTTTAGTAAGTAAAAGTTCTTTATGAAAAAATGTTTAAATGAAAAGAAATTTGAATTTTAAAACTAGTTATAATTAATACCAAAATTTTTAATGTTCTTAATTTTTAATTTAAAATTATTAATTTTAGTTTAATACATTAAATAATGCTTTGGCCCGTTGTCCACATTGTCGAAAAGTGTCATCTGTTGGACCAGATTTTGCTAGAGGACGAGGAATTCTTTTCATTATTCTTGGATTTATTAGTTTAATTCTTGGAATAATCGTGACTGTAAGTTTCAATTAAGTTTCAAATTAAAATATTTATTTTAGGTACATGCTCATTGAAACATTAAGTAATTTTTTATATAATTTTCACTTATTGTTAGTTATATTGGTACAATTTTTTGAATTTAATTTAACTGCACTAGAAAAAACTTTTTTATAAACTTTCCTTTTTTTACATCATAAATTTTATTTCAGGTTGGAACATATACAATTGTGCAAGCTAATGGAGGAATTTATATTGCTTATGTTGGTATGTTCAAATATTATTTGTTATATCTTAATATTAAAATTTATTTATAAGTTATTTATATTAAGAAATTTGAATTTTTTTTAGGTGCATTCCTTCTTGCGCTTCTCTTTTTTGGAAGAAGCATCTATTATTGTACAATGAAAATTAGTCTTATCGAGGGTCCCATGTAGTTTTATTAAAACAAAAAATGAAGGCTGTTACATCTCAAAATAACTTTTAATATTGTAATTGTATAATCTATTTAGATAAGTTTACAGTAAGTACGATTATGATGAATTGGAAACGATTCTGCGCGTATCAAAGACATAGCAAGCGCGTGAGTTTGCTATCCAAATATTTGGTATAATAAAAGCTCACAACAACAAAAAATTGTCTTTAGAACCAAAAATGCTACATAAACGCTTTTTTTAAACAATTGAAATAATTACTTCTTTAATTCCTTTGTAAAAGAATTAGATAAATATATTTTATTAGCATTTTTTTAATTATATTTATACAGTTTTCTCCGAGCAACAAGGTAGATAGTAAAGCATAACATTTTTTTTTCTCTGGAATGTAAAATATTTCATTGTAAAGGTGATGATATAAGTGTTACTTTCTGATTGATTCAATTTAAGTTTCCCCTTGGATTATTATATGAAACAGTCGTGAAAAAAAACAAAAAGGAAATTTAGCACTGAAGATAAGATCATTTGCGTACTGAAAAGTACACTTTTTGTTTATTAATAATGCACTTGTTGATATAAATTAAATTTTATAGTAGAATTTAACTGTACATTGACATATTTAGGTAGTTTTTTTAATTAATTTTCAAAACATTCTTTTGTGATTTATAAAAACGCGTTTTACATTTTGTTGCTGTATAAAGATTATGATTAATAAAAATGAATATTGAATTTTAACAAAAAATGTACGTTTTCATATTTTTTTATTTGCAAACTTGAACAACACAGATTTAATTACATGGTACTTTACGTTGCAATCTTATAAATGTAATAAAAAAGAGGAAATAGGGAGGACAATGTTCTTTCACAAGATTACTGCATGCAAATGTCATGTGATCTTTATAAGAGAACAGAATTGCAAAAGCATAAAAAATTGTTTGTTTTAATTTTACAAAGATATGTTATAAATTTTATAATTTTAATAAATATTGAAAAAGAATATATAAAGCATATTTAAAAAAATTTAAAGTGACAAAAAATATTATGTATTGTATTTTATCAGCATTAAATAATTTGTTAATTAAAAGTTCTCAAATATTGGTTTATTAAATAAGTTTAATTTTTTAATTAGTTATATACAAATACTGTATAAAGTCGAATTGTATATATGAAATTGTAATTCTTTATAATATTATTCAGATGTGAATAATTTTAGATTTTTTAACTATTATAATAAATTTTCTAATGAATGCTTTAATCTAAAAATAATTCAATCTTCACCTATATTTAACACCAAACTATGCAAATTTCATAGTGATTCTGTTCTCTTGAATTTATTGTTTAAGAAAAAGACATACTTTTTCACTGTTGCAGAAAGCATTTGTCTTAGCATGTAAAAACGATATAAAATAATAAAAATTGTTTATTTTTAATCATCTCTAACAAGCCACTTTAACTAATTTTACTTTTTTCTCTATAATCTTAGGTCTTTATAACTCACTTATACGCTAGGATGACATGACAAAAAAAAAAAAAATAAAATTTTATATGTATAAAATATGTAAAACAGTAAAAGATAATAGAAATAATATTGTTTATTCGAAAGCGATGACAAGAAAAATTTTGCACTTTGCTTTGTATATAATAATCAAATATACATGAATCCACGTTGGATTGGAATAGGAAAAAAAATGTTTTTTAAGCATGATAAATACTCTTGAATTACTATCGATTGTGGTAACCGCATCGATTGACATTTTAATGAAGCTATTCAATACGCAATGACATTGTACAGAGTTGTCTCGTAAAAAATAAATAAAGCAACGTAAAAAACTGCACTTGAAAAAGTGATCAAATTCAATTATAGAAAACAACTTGATAATGGTGTCTTTCTCGGTATAGCTTTATACTGAAATTCGTATGATCTTCACCAGATATGGTCATCAATTTGACAAGATGTTCCAGAAAGTTTGGGTTAGCACCGAAACAACAAAATTGTCTTTGATCAATTTGTATTCGTTTGCATGATGTCTGTAACGAGAATAACGAAAATAAAACCATTCTAAATTACAATATTCACCTTTTTATCAACCCAATGTATTGAATTGGTCTTGTAAAATTGATAATTTAAATTCTTTTTAAAATATTTACTACCAAATAATAAACAAAAACTGATTAAAATTATATCGCTGATTCAGATTTATGCGTACGCATCATTGATTTTCCCGCGCATCGATATGCTATTACTGATAGCTAAAAACTTACGTGCTTATATTTATAATTATCAATTTACTTATCAAGGAAGATACAATTTCTCTGACTGTATTGGAAAACCCTATTGTAAGTGAAAAAATACATATTTTTTTTTATAAAGAGATAAATTCAATTAATATATAATATCCAATCTAAAATTTATTTATCAATTATTTAAAATATTGTTATTTTGGAGTAGTCCATCAAGATAACTTTAAATACTTTTTTTATAATCGTAAAAATTTTGATTATGCAATATGAGGACATTTTGAGCGATACGCATTTTGAGAAAAACTATTTCCACTAAGTTCTTTTTTATGCTAAAAGCAGCAATTATATTTTTTTAAAAAAAATTTTTATTATAAAGTATAACGATTACTTTTATTTCATTTTTTAAAATTATAATAATTTTAATATCATTTTAGTGATGTAAAATATATGAATAAATAAGTCATTTATAATTCAAAACAATGAATTTTTTTTCTCGTAGGTTTTTATAATAACTGAATGTATAAAAAAAATGCATAAATATATCTAAATTATTTCAGGCTTTTTAATCTAACTTAACAAATATGCTTATAATTCAGTTTCAAGTTTTTAAACTCAAAGCTTGGTAAGAGTATGAAATGTGTCTATGTATATTAATTATTTATATACATAAAATACATATCTGAAATCAAAAATTTAGGACAGTTTTCTCAGGTGTTATTACTACGTCTTTTTAAAAAATACATTTATGACTAAAAATTATATAATTTGACTTTTATTTGTTTAGTGAATCAAAGCTGGATTAAAATTAATTTTAATATATCAATAAGGATATTTATATTAAAAATAATAAAGTTATGTTATTGAATAAAGAAATTTAATTTTTTTTTCCTTCTCCAGTTTAATGAAGCAGAAAAAATTGACATTGATTTGATTTTAATTTATTAATAATTAAAATTCATATTTTTTTTAATATTATCATTACAAATACTATCTATAATGTTATCATGGGAAATTTTGCTAGATTTTGCTAGATCTACTTTTACATTTATGTGCTAATACATTTTACATTTAATTATTTATTTATTTTTTTTATAATTCTACATACATAATTAGCTATTTAAAAAAATTACGCAATTTTCCTTAATAAGAATTGGAGCAAACAATTTTCTTAGAAAATTATCTGTTGTTTGTTAGAGTAAAGCCCCCACAGCTTATAAAAACGGTACGTTCGAAAGAAATAAACGTCAGAGCCAATATGTTCGTACGCAAGCTCACTTTACTAGCGGTACTGCTTCTTTGCGCTTTGGCGCATTATAGCAATGCTGCTGATAATAATCCGGTCGTGCAAACTCCCTTGGGATTAATTAAGGGTTCACTAATGTCTACGAGACTGAACAAAACTATTTACGCTTTTAGAGGCGTGAGATATGGAGAATCGACGGCAGGTGAAAATAGATATAAGGTATGATAAAAAAAGCTTTTGGTCTTTGATTTTATTAATTGTTTCATTGATTATCATATTATAATTGATTGAGTTATTAAAAATTTATGATTATAATCAATTTTGATTTTCTTTTTTTTAAACATCATTTAAATTTAATTTTTACCCGCATAATATGCACTAACTGCTATATGACTAATAAGTGAATATACGAATAAACACTGTTATTTTCCTCAAATGATTTATCCTTTATGCAGGCACGTATATGCTTTGTTTATATGTTTTCCTGATTAGTTTCCAGAAAACTATAGAGGATACAAATTCAGTGTCATCGACTCTAAACTATTATCCTTGCATTTGAATTATCAAAATGACTCGTGCAATTGCACGTGTTTATGATTATATCGCTAGCTTGCTTCTAATCTCGTAATGTTTTTAAGCGATAATTGTATTTTTGTTAACACTGTAATTTTTTTCTTTTTTTTTACTTTTTTTTACTTTTGACGCGTTTACGTTGTTAAATTACGTATTGTACATTTACAATTTAGCGGCAAAGTAATAATAAATTATTAAGCCATGTATATACGACAAAGTATATTAATCACTTATCTTGATACCAGTGTTTTTCATAATAATTACACAAACTGAATCATACAAAATTTTGGATTTATATAGTAAAATATAAGCTAGAGTAAATAGTAAAGGATTAATAGAAGATTAAATTAAATTTTTTATGAGCTTATAATACAAATTTTGTTTAATTACGTAAATATTTAAAAAATAATTTCTCCTGATAATTTCTTAAAATAACACTTTGTTTTAAAATACTTAACAATACAAGAGCAACAAAGACACATAAAGTCATTATAAAATCCTGTAGTTCAACAAAATGCTTTTTATGTGATCAACCTCGAAACACTATAGTAATGTAAATGCACAGTTCTATAGGATTACGCGATAACATTAGAAAACTAGAGCTTTGTAATTTTTTAAATTTAATTCTATTTTAGCAAGCCGTACCCGTAAAGCCATGGACTGGTACAGCTGATGCTTCACAGGAAGGACCTTCTTGTCCTCTTCCTGAAGTGCCAGAATTAGCTAGTGAAGATTGTCTACGTGTTAATGTTTATACAACAAAGGTAATTTTAATATTTGTTTTTTTTCTTTGTTTTGTTAAATAAATAAAATTTATATTATTTTTTAACAAAGCTACCAGATTCTAAAGATAAAGTAAACCGACCAGTTATTGTATTTTTTCATCCTGGTGGTTTTTATGGATTTTCCGGACAAAGTTATGTTTTTGGACCTCAGTATTATCTTGATCAGGACATCGTCTTAGTCACAGTCAATTACAGGCTAGCTTCACTAGGTAAATAGAAAGAAAAAAAAATTTTTTTTTTTGAGTCATCATTCGTGCGTCAGAAATGAATTTAATTGAAATGTTCTGTTTCATACTTTTATCACATTTTTTTGCAATATAAAATTAAAATTTAATCATAAAAATTTAATTGCTTAATTTACAACAACGTATGAACAATTACAATTAATTATTTACATTATCTTTAAAATAATTCTTAACATTGACCTAATTTTAAAATAAATAGGTTTCATGGCCACTGGTGATGCTCGAGCACCTGGTAACATTGGTCTAAAAGATCAAGTTGAATCACTTCGATGGGTTAAAAGGAATATCGCATCGTTTGGTGGTAACCCTAATTCCGTTACCATAACTGGATACAGCGCTGGATCATGGAGCGTCATTTTACACATGATGTCACCTATGTCCAAGGGTTTGTTCCATCGAGTTATAGCTATGAGTGGATCACCGGTGACACCTGAACCTTTGCCAACGCAACAAAAGGAATTGATTACTAAACATGCTAGTTTCGTTGGGTGTCCTACTGATAGTCTGGATAACTCAATTAAGTGCCTGAAAACTGTACCACATCAAGTGCTTAGCGATGCTCAACCAAAGTTTTTGGTACTTAAATTTTATTGAATATATTTTTTAAATAAATTTAAATATGATAAATTTTTATGCTCTAAATTATTTGTTTATAGGAATGGTATGGTAATCCAACTTTGATTTGGTCTCCTGTAGTCGAACCTCTTGTACCAGGTGTTGAAAGATTTCTTCATGCTCAACCAGCAGATTTAATTCGAGAAAGAAAATTCGAACACGTACCACTTATAACTGGTATAACAAGAGATGAATTCTTAAGTTTAGCTTTAGGTAATAAATTATTTTAAAATTAAATTTACAACAAAAAATCTTTCATGATAGTACTACAATTATTTACGTATAAAAAATATTTTAGCTCCACTTGAAGAAGCATTAAAGGGTAACGATTCAGCTTATAGAAATTATACGGAGCATTGGGATTATGCTGCTCCGATTAGTTTTCAATATGAACGTGGAACTAATCGTTCTAAATACATAAGTGAAGAACTGAGAAAATTTTATTTGAATGATGAACCTTTAAGTGTTAAGAATGGACGAAAATTTGGAGAGGTATAATTTAAATTGAATTATTAAAATAAAAAATAGTGAATGTTTAAAAATCTAAATATTAACATTCATTTCAGATTTATGCTGATTCAATTATTGGCTATGCTACACAACACACAGCTGAATTAATGGCACAGTATTCTCGCGCGCCTGTTTACAATTATTTATTCGCTTATCAGGGACGTTACAGTTTTGCTCCATGGAGCGACACAAAGAAACCATTTGGTAATTAAATATATTTGTACTAACATTACCTAATTAAAATTTTAATAAATAATTTATTAATTAGCTAGTTTTTATTTTTATATTTCAGGTATTGTGCATCACGATGATTTACAGTATATATTTTACATGTCATTTATATTTCCTTATTTTAAGGAAACCGATCCCGAAGTAGCAATGGTTGAAAAAATGACTGCAATATGGACTAATTTTGCTAAAACCGGTGAACCGATACCTAAAAATAATTTACTATTTAATAATGTTACTTGGTGCACGACGTCACCGAAAACCAAAGATTATCTTGAAATAACTACGGAAATGAAGATGAAGACTAACATGTTTGCTGATAGATATGCTTTGTGGGATAGACTCTTTCCTTTAAAACCTTTGAATAATTGATGAATGTATTATTGTAAATAAAATTTTTTTCATTCTGTCAATTAATTTATTGTTTTTGTGACTTTTTTTAAAAATATATTATTTTTTTTTAAATTCAATTTAAACAAGTGCTATCAAATTTACCATATTTTAGAGTTTAATTTTTTTCTGTTAGATTATTGCACATTAATACGCCCAAGTCACGGAATAAAAATATAGATAATTTGATGTGCCAAATTTTATTTTTGAGAAAAAAAATTACAATATATTGCTCAATATATATTTGATTAAACAGTAAATTTAAAATTAGCTTTTTGTATTAAATTTAATGCTTTACAAATAAGGACAAAAATTTGTTTTTTGATATAAAAATGTTTTAGAATAAGGAAAATATATATTATTTCCTACTTTGATTCACTGAAGCGAAAAAATTGGCACTAATTTAATTTAAACATATTCAATAATTTCAATCATCAGTTATATAATTTCAAAAAAAAAATCCTAAAAACTAAAATAAAATAAAATAAATTCTTTCAAATAAGAAACTTACAATGACACATAAAAAATGAAACTAAAAGGATAACTTAAAAATTTATTTTAAATTCATAAAAAAAAAAAGAAAAACTAGATAACAAACCAATAAAGAAAAAAGTAAAAGAAAAAAAAAGAACTTGTTACACAATTCATCAACATGTATAGACAAAAAGTGCGCACAAAAGCATATACGATGTCATTGTCGCTGAAAATGAAGGTGTGTCATGAGCTGCTAAAAGGTCTCATCCTCTCTCACGTGAATTCGTTTCTGTCAGTGAGAGACTAAGTAAGTATCACATGATGCGAATGACTGAGCTTCTCTTATTCAATAGTAAAACACCGAGCTTGATGTTGTCGATAAAGGTTTATGTATATACTTCAAAGAGATAATAATAAGGTCGAACCTTCTAGACTGACCTTTCGCCTTTTTTTTATATGTTTGACAAAGTTGAATAGCAATTGAAAAAAAAAATTTTTTTAAAAATTGTAAAATTAGAGTTGTATAATTTGGATCAGTACTATAGAGATTTACTTTATTAGTAGTTTTATTTTCCATCATTCACCTATTTATTATTTTTTATGAATTCTCTTTATTATAAAAATTTTCAATATTCTTGATAAAAAAAGGGTGATACCATTAATCTTAGCTTTAGTTAGTCCATTTTTTAACTACCAAATTCAAATTATTTTTTTCTTTCTTTTCCATTTTCTCGGACCGACTGCCATACACTCGTATATACGCATCCAATTAACAAAAGTCCAAAGTGCGCTAGGTCCGGTACAAACAGATGTAAGAGTATACAGAAAAGAGGGAGGGGGGGGGGTGCAATTAGAAGCGCGAAGGTAGCATTGTTCTCCAGTAGAGTAATTGTCGCTCCCACATACGTACATATTCACATACATATATACAAGTACATATTCCGTTCAAGCGTGCAATGTACGTACGTATACCTATATATGCCGTCGTCTTTTCCTGCGCACATATATTATATGTATATAAGCGCCCATCCCCATCATATAGCAGCTGAGTAAATGTACCTCCACTACCGTCGTCGTCGTCGTCGGTAACGCCAACGCTGTACGACCTATAAAGCGCAAGGTTTGACTCATCCGAGACTCAGTCTGCCTAACAGCGTCACTTCTTGTTCTTACAAAGTCGCTGGTACTCTATAACACTTACTTATTGTGTGTGTGTGTGTGTGTGTAAAGTGTATGTGAAGTGTGTGTGTGCGTGTGTGGGTGTGTGTAAGTGCGCGGCGGAGCTCTTTGAAAGCTCTGTGGTGCCGGACCAACAATAACAGCGATATGTCGCGATTTGGATTTTTAATTTTGGTACTGGTTGCAAGTTCGTTACTTGGTTTGGTCAATTGTGCTGATGATGAGGCACAAAAGAATGAATCTTTAATTGAAGTTCAAGCACCGTTTGGTAAACTTAAGGGAAGTTTTCTTGAGACTAGACTTGGTAAAAAGATTTTGGCATTTAGAGGTGTCAGATATGCCGAACCACCGACTGGTCAGCAACGATTTCAGGTGAGCTTTTTATTTTTGAAATTTGTTTTCTTTTTTCTTTTTTTATAATTTTTGAAAAATTACAAAAACTGGAATACGATGGTTTAAATTATGGTTTGTTGATATTTTAATGACATGATCATTAAGTGTGACCTTGAATTATGCTTTGATTCAGTCTTGTCAATTATGTAAATTATTGTAATGCTAATTCGTCTTATTTTCTTTTTTTTTTATAATAAACTACAGATTATATTTATATTAACTGATGCAAAATACTAAAATTCATTCTTATAAATATTTTTTTTAAGTAACAAAAATTAAGATAAATTAATTATTTATTTAAAAATTAAAAAAAAATATATACATTTTAAAAAAAGTTGAAATTCTGTTTCTGCAAGAAACTTTGATAAGGATGATCAACTTGGTGGTCGTAGGTGTGAACATTAAGAGGCTTAATCACTGGATGGTACTTTGCTAGTTTGCACAGTCGTATGATTTCCACGTTTCTCGTGATGATTTAGCACCAACTGGTTAATATATCTCTCTTTGACTTTGTTTAAGCTTTTAGACACTCGACAATTCACTTTTTCCTGGCTTTTCAAATATTTTATTACGAAACTGAAAATTGAACTAATTTAAAAAAAAAATTAACATTTATAAATTTATTTAATAAATGTTAATCAAATTTTTGTTCAAATAAGAATTAAAATAAAAAACTAGAATTTGTCAATAAATTTATTGCGTGAAACACGATTATAAATACTAATTATAATTTTTAGCTTATTAACTGTAAAATAAATTTCATAATTTCTTTAATTTACGAGTAACTTTATATCAAGATTATGTGACTGAAATTTAATGCATTTTAGTGATTAGATGTCTCTTTAAACATTACAGCCACTTATACACACTTGTCTTTAAATAACTTTTATACATAAAATAAATAATTTTAGTAAAATTTCCATAACAATAATAATAAAATAATGAATGAACAATTATAAAAAAAGAATTGCATAAGTAAAATCATCAATAAAATACAATACACAATACATTCACAAAGCATGACCAATAATTAAACACGAAAAAAAGTCAAAACATTTGCGCATCAGATGTATAGTTTAAATTCGAGTCATATACATTTTATATTGGTATTGTTATAGAAATTGTATCGCGCAATACGAAACTAAGGTGTATAAGAAACGAGCGACTGAATACAGTCCGACAATTTGACTCCAGTTCTCTTTTGTATTATCGTATAGACTCCGCGTCATCATCATCATCATCATCGATCAAAAGAGACGAGACGGTTAACTTGTAAGAACCGACCAGAACTAACCTGTGCGCGATATATATTGTGCTTTTTTTCTCTATTGCTTCGTTTTTCTTTACGATGAAAAATTATTGTTGCACTTGAGAAGCACATTGTTATAGCCCTATACAGCGATATACTTTTTTTTTTCTTTCATACATACCACGCGAAAAAAAGAATTTACAAAGTGCAAAAATAAAAAAAAAAGCTACACATCTCAACTTATTTAAAAAATAATAAAATTTACGAGAGTATAGCTACTTGTTTTTTTCGCGCGTATACACAACCTGCCCCACCCTATTACCCACTTCATATCCTACTTTTTGTATTATTCTTTTTTTTCGCGCTTCGATGAGCCAATTAATGACCACGCGCGCTTACACGTTACGTGCCGCTCGCAATTTGCTACTTCTTTCTCGTTTTCTGTTTGTATGTGTGTATGTATGTGAGTATGCTTACGCAATTTTTTTTTTCATTTTTTTTTCTCATGAGAAATCGGTTTAACGATTGGGATTCGCTTGATTTTTTTTTTTTACTTAGCGTTGCGAGAAAATCTACTGTGTTAAAGTTTACACTCGTTTGCTTGTTTTTATACTTTTCGATTCTGTTTTTTCTTTTTTTTAAGGCTTGTTATGTAAAGGTGTAAATAAAAATCTACAAGGTTTGGAAAAAAATAGATTGATTTTTCGTTAATTTATTTCACGTGATCTTTATTTTTTTTCCTTGTAATTTTACGATTTGTTTGTGTTTTGTTTGTGTATTTGATTATTATAAAGACACGAGTTTTTTTTTTTTTTTTTCTAGAAACGGAAATTTTTTACTTGGAAAAGTTATGAAATTTTTAACAAGTTTAAAATGTTCTTACTCATGTTAATGTAATTTCTAAGTTATCACTTTGTTCGGTTAATTAAATATTCATTCGCGGTTTCTTTGGCTTATTAACATAAACAGATATAAACCTTAATTAACGTCTAAAATTGGCACTTTAATTTTATATTATTGCATTGATAATCTTAACGTAAACAATTTAAAAATTTATTTTTGTATTTATAAATAAAAAGTTGATAAAAAATAAAATTAAAATAACATTAAATTATTTCAGCCTCCAGTTCCAATTAAACCATTAGATAGTATTTTTGACGCTACTGAAGAAGGCCCAGCCTGTCCTCAAAGCTTTGCTCAAAATCAATCCGAAGATTGTCTTCGTCTAAATATATACACTACGAAGGTAACATAAAATTAATATCAACCTAATCACATCTTAATAATTTAAAATTAAAAAACTATTTTTCTTATTAATTAGCTTTCTAGTGCTGAAGACATAGTAAAAAGACCAGTGATAGTATTTTTTCATCCTGGTGGTTTTTACGAATCATCAGGTCAAAGTTTCATCGAAGGACCACAATATCTACTAGATCACGATATTGTCCTCGTAACAGTTAATTATCGTCTTTCATCATTAGGTAAATAAAAAATCTTAAAAACAAATTCTACCTCTAATACAACGCGTAACATCAAGAATTTTAACAACCCATATATGTTTAAAAAAGGATTCATGAGCACCGGTGATTCTTTGCTACCTGGTAACCTTGGTCTCAAGGATCAAGTCGAAGCTTTACGTTGGGTAAAAAAAAATATCGCAGCTTTCGGTGGTGATCCAGGATGCGTTACCATAACTGGCTACAGCGCTGGTGCTTGGAGCGTCTCGCTTCATCTCGTCTCGCCCATGTCGAAGGATCTTTTTCATCGAGCTATAGCAGCAAGTGGCTCGGCTATTTACCAGGAACCATTGCCTACCAATCAGTCTTACCTGGCTAAAAAACAAGCTGAGCTTCTTGGTTGTCCTACTGACACAGTTGGCAATATGCTTGTCTGTCTTAATACTAAAACGCCGGAGGAGTTTGCGAGTACTGTCGATCAATTTTTTGTGAGTTTTTATTTTTTTTATTATATATTTTAAGATACTAGTCATCTGAAGGCGCGCTCCATTATATATAGGTATATATATATATGCAGATTTTGTTTTGTTTTTACCCAAGCCAATCAGATCACGAATAAAACGGGGACATCAAAATTTTATTATAGGGAAAAAAAATAATTTATTAAAGTTACGTAATAATAATTAATTAATTAATTTGAATGCACGGGCAAAGCTTTGTAAATATTTATATTTTTTATGAATAAAACCTTTTGACATTCTATTGAGTGAATTAGGCATACTAAAACTAGTAATGACTTAATCGACGGTCATCGGGAATCGAACCCACACATGTTATGGATTCCGAAACTGAAGTTTAGTCAATTAAGCTATTTCAATTCCTCAAATCTTTATATTGGCCCAAACGCTTTAACACACAGAAATGATAAAATTTTTTTTTATTTATATTTTTTATTTAATCAATAATTTTATTTATTTATTTTTATGAATATTGTTTGTTCGTTTGTTTTTAGGAATGGTATAATAATCCAATACTCCAATGGTTACCAGTAGTTGAGCCAGAAGTACGTGGAGTGGAACGTTTCCTTCCGGCGCAACCGATTGATCTTATAAAACAAGGAAAATTCCATAAAGTTCCTTTTATGACCGGAATTACGAAGGACGAGTTTGCCGGTCGTATTGTCCGTGAGTATTACAAACATGTGTAGTTTATTCAAAAAAAAAATTTTTTTTTTTTAACACTAAAAATTTTGTTTTGTAATAGTTAAGCAATAATTATTATTAAAAATAAATACATTTTTTATTTGCAATGTTTTATAAGAATCATATAATATTTATTGCTAAATTTATACGAGATTGCATATTTTCGTGTGAATCATACAAAAAAAAAAAAAAATATTTTTCAAATAAGCAATAAAGTTTAATCAACAGCACATACAGTTACACGTTTATTTACACAAACAATTTTTATTGCTAACATTATTTAATATCATACAATTATTACTTTCAACTTTGCGTGTGTTCCAATTAAAGTAACGTCAATTAATCTAAAAATGTCAGTTATATAGTTTGAAAAGGAAGTTAGGAAATGATTAATTATTGTCATATTCTACAGCGATGATCGAGCAAGCAAAAAATGGTAATGACTCGATGTTCAAGGATTTAAATAATGAATGGGAAAGGTTGGCGCCTATCAATTTTCTTTACGAACGTGACAGTAATCGATCCAGAGAAATCAGTACTAAACTCAAGGAATTTTATTTACACGGTAAAGATGTCAGTATTGAAAATTCAAAGGGACTTGCACAGGTACTATAATTATTTTTTTTTTTTCAGTTTAGAAGTTGTATTTTATTTTATTTAATTAAAAATATTATTTTTTTATTATAATCATAAATTTTAATTTGTATAGCTTTACGCTGACGGTGTAATTGGATATTCCGTGCACAAACTAGTCAACTTAATTGCCGAAGCCTCAGACCAGCCTGTATACTATTACAACTTCGCGTACCAGGGTCCTTACAGTCATGTTGTTTGGAACGATACTCAAAAACCTTACGGTAAACATAATTTAATTCATTCATTATTTTTTTTTAATTATAACTTCTAAAAATTATTTAACTATGTTAATTATCTAATCTCACAGGTGTCGTTCATCACGATGATCTCCTCTATTTATTCCGTGTGAGTTTCTTCTCCGACTTTAAAAAAGATTCCCAAGAGTCAAAGACCATGGAACGAATGACTGCGATTTGGTCTAACTTTGCAAAAACAGGTGTGCCGATACCACAAGACAGCAATAATACTCTATTCCAAAATGTAACATGGGATAAATTTGATCGTAAAAATCAAAATTATTTAGAAATTGGAAGTGAATTGGTTAAAAAGACAGGACTGAATAATGAGAGGATGAATTTCTGGAATAAGTTATTTCCTGAAACACCAGCGTCAGCTTGAAGATTTATAGAAAAAATAATTTTTACTGTATCACCCTTTTTTTAAAATGAAAAAAGTCAAATAAAAAGTTAAATAAATAGATAGCTTTTTACAAAATTGTAATCGCGCATATTTTTTTTTTAAGGAATATCATACTATTGTAAGTTTTCTTTTGCCAATATCTTTCAGTGAAAGATTCTTGAAAAATATCAATTGTCAATTTGAAAAACAAAAATTAAATGCTTGATGAAAGAAATAGAACAATTTAAGATATTTTAGTTAAATTTTTTTTATGTTACACATTATACCATATTATACTTAAATTATTTTGCTATGATTATTATCAAATTACGTATATTGTATAAAAAATAGATATACGTTTATGATTTTGTATCTTAAAAAAAATTTTAAATCTACGCTTTGCAGAAAGCTTACGTAAAAGCTTTTGTACTGTTATCCAAAGATGCTTCAACCAATAATTTTTTTTGCAAAGTTTATTATTTACGTTATTATGTACATAGTAATTAAATATTAAGTCAAAATATATAAACATTTAATAATACAGACTATTTTTTATTTATTCTCCGTGTACCTACCTCATCAACAATCTATTTTTAAAATTAATTATTTTATATAAAAATAAAATTTAAAAATCAAACCACCAATATAAAAAAAAAAATCCACACGCACTAAAATATTAATCGACATTAAAGTTACTCGTAAGTAAGAACATCACTTCAGTACAATTTCTGATTCGTAATCGCTCGGTTCTCGATCGTTGCTTTTCTCTTCATATAACATCATTATTTTTAAAAACATGTCTCGCTTGTTATTCGTGTTGTTATTAATTTGCGTAACCACCAACATTCTCGCTCAGCAAAACAACGATTCTGACGAAGTTGAAATATCGACACCGCTTGGTAAAATTAAAGGTTCAAAATTAAAATCACGACTTAATAAGGATATCTTTGCATTTCGAGGAGTTCGTTATGCAGAACCACCGATTGGTACCTTACGTTTTCAAGTAATTATCAATTATAGTAATTTAAAAAAAAATAATTGACCAGTTTTTGGTCGTAATTAACAAACTTTTTCTGATAAAACTTTATATTTATTTATTATACGATGTATTTAAATAATTGTAGTTATTTTAGCCACCTGTGACAATAAAATCATGGGAAAATGATTTTGATGCTTCTGAGGAAGGACCAGCTTGTCCTCAACCTTGGATAGAATTACCAATATCCGAAGATTGTCTTCGATTGAATATATACACCACAAAGGTATTTAAGATATATTTAAATAAAATTATTAAATTTTAAAATAAAATAATGTAAATTTTTAGCTACCAAGTCGTCGAGAAAAAGTTAAAAGGCCAGTAATAGTATTTTTTCATCACGGCGGTTTCTACATAGGTTCCGCTCAAAGTGCAATTATAGGCCCACAATATTTATTGGATCACGAGATTGTACTTGTTACGGTTAATTATCGTCTCTCATCTCTGGGTAACACTTAATTATTTCATTTCAACATTTTCCATAACTACTTTTCATAAAAAAAAAAAAAATAATCTAATCTCTTATTCAGGTTTCTTAAGTACCGGAGACTCAATATTACCAGGTAATCTCGGTTTAAAAGATCAAGTAGAGGCACTTCGATGGATAAAAAAAAATATCGCTACTTTTGGTGGTAATCCTAGCAGTGTAACCATCGCAGGACATGGAGCTGGTGCCTGGAGTGTTTCCCTTCATCTCGTCTCACCCATGTCTAAGGGCTTATTTCATCGAGCAATTGCCTGCAGTGGTTCTTTAGTTTTTCAAAAACCACTGCCTGCTAATCAGAAAGAATTGGCTATTAAGCAAGCTGAGCTGCTTAATTGTACTACTAATTCTACGGAGATTATGATGGAGTGTTTGAAAACTAAACCTGTAGAGGATTATGTTAATACTATTAATGATTTTTTCGTAAGTTTTATATTTATTTGTGTGTATTTATGTTTTTTAAAAAAAATATATGTGTCAATTAAAATTTATAAGAAAAGTTTGAAATTTCTTGATATTTTTCTGTATGGTAAGGAATGGTATGGCAATCCAATACTGTTATGGTCGCCGGTTGTGGAGAAAAAAGTTAAAGGGAGAGAAAGTTTCTTGACGAGTCAACCGGATGAGCTTATAAGGCAAGGAAAGTATCACAAAGTTCCTTACATTACTGGAATTACCGAAGATGAATTTGGTGCTGTTGTTGTTTGTGAGTATAAAAATGGTATCAATGACTTTATTTTAAAGTCTTTTTTTTAAGAATAATTAAAGAGAAAAAAATAAGAAAATTAATTTTATTCGAATATAAATTATACTTCAGCATTGATCGAAGAAGCTAAAGCCGGTGATGATAGCTTGTTTAAAGATATAAACGAACAATGGGAAAGATTGGCGCCTTTGGTATTGCTTTACGAGCGAGACACTAAACGCTCGAAAGAAATCAGCTGGAAACTTCAAGACCATTACTTCAATAATAAATCTGTTGACGTCAATAATTACAAGGGTCTTGCCGATGTAAATGCAATGAAATATTTTTTTGTATAAATTTAAAAAAAAGAATGTTTATTAATACATAATATATGTTATTAAATTTTTTAGATTATAGCAGATGGTATAACTGGATATCCTGTTCATCGAATTGTTAATTTGTTGGCTAAGTCTCTAAATCAACCTATTTATTATTATAAATTTTCCTATCAAGGACGATATAGCCACGTAACTTGGAGTAATGATAGTCAACCATATGGTAAAATTAAAATTTTAAAAATTAAATTTCTATATTTATTAAAATCAATTAATTTTTATTAAATGTTTATAACAGGAGTTGCTCATCACGATGATTTAATTTATTTATTTAAAAATCAACATTTTTTGGATTTTAAAGAAAATGATACGGAAGTTAAAGCATTAGAACATTTAACTGGAATTTGGGCAAATTTTGCTAAAACAGGTGAACCTTTTCCTAAAAATAATAAATTTTTTAAAAATTATACTTGGGATAAATTTACAACGAAGAATCAACGATATCTTGATATAGGTAATGAGCTTATTATGAAAACTGGATTACGAATAGAAAGAATGAATTTCTGGGACAAATTATTTTCGTAATATTTTGTGTTATACTAATTGCTTAAGCTAATATTATAAAATAAATTATAAATTGCAAAAAAGTATTAAACATTAATTTAATCCTTTCGTTCAACAATTATTTTCTAAATTAATATTTTGATCAAAACTAAAATTAAAAAAATGAAAAAAAAAGATATTCAAAAGTTGAACAATAATATCCAAGCACATCAGAAAAAAAATAAAAATTTAAGTCGATCAAGTTGTATTATCTTTAAAAAGAAAAAGTTCACACACGATAAAAGGCGAGAAATGCCAAGAGCTTTTTCGGTCTACCTGGCACGTGTAAATCTTCCAATACACGTACTCCAGTGAAGTACATACCTATACCTATACAACACCTATACTTTCTTTTTCTTTTTATTCGAAACGCGTGACTGTTAAAAAAAAAAAAAAGAGTTTGGAGAAGAAAAATAAACGAGCCAAATATTGGCGTTGAAGTGGCTATTGTATATATTGAATGACCGTGAGACTGAATAGAACTTGAGAGAGATGCGTCGTTTGAAACTATCTAAAAAGAATTTATCTCTTTTTTTTTTCTTATAACCGTCGTCGCTACTGTTCTTAATTAACAGGAGCTTAATTAGATTTATTTATCGGCTCGTAACAATTGCGAGTCTTCTAAAATTACCAGAGCTTTAATGGTCGTGTTATTTTTTTTTTTTTCAACAACACCATCTTATAAAGAATAAAAATTTAATAATTAACATATTAATTATTAATTATTGAAATCAGTTATTTTGATAATTAATAATTAAAATTAGTTTTGCAAGCTCAAAACCACCCTTTACCCATTATCTCCAGAAAAATTCCTCTATGCCTCTATAACAAACAATATTCAAATCCACCAGATCCACATTAACTATAACTGTCAACCACATTGCAAGCATCATCAGCAGAAAGTTAAAAAAAAAGAAATATATAAAGCACAGTAGCATACATCAGTTACAGTAGCAGCTGCGCGCGCTTATATATCCTTATATATACATATATCATCCCACAGAGAAAGATAAAAAGAGAGAGAGAGAGAGAGAGAGATAGTAAAAAGCTTGCGCGCAAGCTCGGAGCTTGCATTGGACATGTCAGTCTAGCGGCGGCGCCCGCGTCGTCGTCGTTGCCGTCGTGTGTATATCGTTTATACATAAGCAACCGCACGTAAAGAGAACCACCCTTTAACTAAAGTCATCCTTATCATCGTCGTCGTTATCCTCGCTTAAGCTCTACTCCCAAAGAATCCAAGAAAGCAAAGAAATCAAGTGTTTTCTCAAGGGTATGATAAACAAGTGCCATGGAACGCTGGAGATATGGGTCAGAAAAGCTCGAGGACGATCTCGTCAGTAGTAGTTGTAGTAGTAGTAAATGTAGGAACAGTA
Organism: Leptomastidea abnormis; assembly: GCA_030522805.1. Classification (NCBI taxonomy): domain Eukaryota; kingdom Metazoa; phylum Arthropoda; class Insecta; order Hymenoptera; family Encyrtidae; genus Leptomastidea; species Leptomastidea abnormis. Next base: position 2,229 of record JAPYZE010001359.1, on the reverse strand, counting down.
GCAGCAGGGAGTTCGACGCGACGTTAGAGTGCGCCGTCGCGACTTGGCCTAGTTAAAGTGAAAGAGTGAGTGAGAGAAAGTATAATATAAGGGACGCTATATTGCTGCTGCTGTTATTTCGCGCACGTGTTGGTGCAACATCCCCCTTCTCTTCTTCTTCTTCTTGAAAAAGTGCACTATGTCTATGTGTGCATATAATAACCGAGAAGAAGATAATAATATAATATAGAGAGAAAAGAAGCCGAAAGGAGCTTTTTTTATATATATAATACCAAGAGCAGATCTTCACGTCAAGGTTGACGCAATTCTTTTTTTATTTTTTATACACACTTAAACATACTTACATTATATACATACATACATGCAAACATATATATATGTTCATCTTGATATAACCAACCAACAACCTTCGTCCGAGACCTTAACTTGCATCTCTATACACATGCAGTAGTAGTTGCGGAAGAGTATAGGTACCCACCTCCCTCCCACCCTTCTTTTTCTCTTGGAGCAAGTGATGCATATAATTCACGCGGTACTAAAGTATATAGTCGATATAATAACCAAGAACTAACGTGTGTGTGTGTGTATCTATGTATGCGCGTTTTGTTAAATTTTACGCGAAAAATGCTGTATGTCTAAAAGCTAATTGGAGCAACAATATATTATTATAATCTAAATATAGGTATACTTATAAAAGGCAACGAAATATGTATATATAGGAAATCATTTATACTTATCATCCTAACGTGATCTATAGTGTGTATCTGGATTTGTAGAGAGCGAGGGTCGATTTGACATTAATGCAAAAGAAAAAAAAAGAGGACGAGCTGCGGGGTAGAGTTTGAATTATTTATGGGATTTATTCGTGGAAGAGAAAGAAAAAAAAATGAAATTGTTTTGTGTATGGAGGATGATTATTATTGAGAGATTGCTTTTATTATTTTTTTGTATGTTTGTGGTTTTTTTTATTCTGGATTTAATTTTTTAGTGGTTTTGTTGGAGGATTGAAAGGTATAAATAAATTTATTTATGTGAGAGTACCTATAGTGAAAAAAGGGTAGATTGAAATTAGTTGTGTTAGTGAGGATGAATGGGAAGATGGTGTTTAATTGAAATTTAATATAGGGATATAAATGAGTTGATTTTAATTAAAAATTAAATGTGGATGATAAGGGTTATAAAGTTTGTTGTGATTATTTGTGGGACAAATTTTTAAATAGAAACCTTTTTTTGGTTAGATATTATTATTCTTATAAGGGATATTTTTAAAGCGATCGATATCGAAAAATTTATGCTAACGTAAACTCTGTTGATTTGAAAGATATGGCCATGTCATTTTTAATGAATAAAACGCTTATTAAAACTGATAATAGTATCTTTTTAAAATATTCTTTAAAAATAATTGAAATAATAGCATTTTATTCCTTAAAAAGAAAAAAAAATAAAGCAAAATATTTAATAAGTACGGGATATTAAAAAATGATGCAGAAAAGAAGTCGACATCATAATATAAACATCCAACTCTCTCTCTCTCTTAAAATAAATATCGCAAAAATTAGCATAGCACTAACGAGTTCATTAGGCTCTCTTTCTTAACCAAGCATCTCTCTTTAAAATCTCATTAATTCTCAGTATGCAGTCTCATTCGATTCCCTACTACTGCAAATAAAAAGAAAAAAAAAAGAAAATATCAAGCTCCCAAGCGTTTAATTATCTAATATCAAAGAACTAAAATTTAAAACATATAGGAAAAAAAGAAAACGCACACATACACATTAAGATGTATCTCAGGATACCGTTCGGTATAATAACTCCCACGGGACTTCCTGTTACTATATACTATACCTATATTATACTCGTCCCACGCGACACTGAGTAATACTTGATCGATTCATCGTCTCGACGGACCAAGTATATAATATAACTTCTACCTATCTCTTTTGCCTAAAAGCGTAGGATATATGTATATATTCCCGCGTGCGTTTACTGACGCGGATATGGCAAAAGTTTTCCAATGGGACAGTCGTATTCAGGGGAGAGAGATATCAGCTATAGGGTCGATCGTTTTAAAGAGATAAAATACTGTATATAAATGGGATTATCGTAGAAAAGCTTTTATTTCCTTTTAACTTTTTAAAGTCGAGTTTAACAGAAAAACGGAGTTTGAATGTTTTTTTGTATTGAGAATATATATATATATATATATATATATATATATATATATATATA
>JAPYZE010001358.1:0-54670 GCA_030522805.1 Leptomastidea abnormis | reverse complement strand
GCCCGAGGGCTCCTACTCGTACAGCTACGAGACCGAGAACGGCATCAGCGCCGCGGAGTCCGGCGCACCCAAGGCCGTCGGCCAGGAAGTCGGCATCGCTGCCCAGGGCCAATTCCAGTACAGCGCGCCCGACGGTACCCCCATCGCCGTCTCCTACGTCGCCGACGAGAACGGCTTCCAGCCCCAGGGTGCGCATCTGCCCGTAGCCCCGGCCATCCCCGAGGCCATCCAGAGGTCGCTTGACTACATCGCCACCCACTACAAACCCGAGCACAACCAAGCCTTCTAAGCAGATATCCCTGATTTTGATATGTCAGTATTTCAATCTCTCAACGATATACATCGTCTTAGTTTTGCTGTGAATACCACCAGCTACGGCTCTCAATATCAAACGTTTTATTCATTTTTTACTTTAATTTTGTAAACCATTTTTTGCTACTGTGTTGCAATAGTTGTGTGTATATAAATAAACTCTGAAGAATTAGTTGAATTTTATATTGTTGCTTTTTTTTAATTGCGTTGTCAACCCCCGAGATTTTTATTTCTTGATATAGTATACCTTTGAAAAAAGGGTCTTTTAATTAATGTAGAGATATCTTTTTAAAATTTGTATGATTTATTTTCTATTAATAAAATTGCCCAAATAATAACTTTTCACGAAGATGACAGGTGCCATTTATAATTTACATGATGAATATCTCTTTATCTCTCTTTATTCCTGATTTCGATATAATATACGTATTTTTTGTGGGTTTTTTACGCTCAAACATTTTATCGATGTTTTTCGTTGAGTAATAGTGAGTTGAAATAAAAAGGCTGTAGCACATTGCTCCAAGGACATATCAAACGTTATAAAGCCTAGTAATATCTATGATTTTTTTGATAAATTAAATTTTACAGATACTTATTAATTATTCGATATTTACACATGATAAACACACAAGTAACATTACAATGGTGTTTTATTTTTATTATTATTATTTATATTATTATTATTATTATTATTATTATTATTATTTTTATTATTGTTATACATAATTATTGGTTCCGCACGCAGCAAATTGTGCATAGCATATTTTTGCATATGTAACACATGAAAAGAAAAAAGTTAATTTTAAAATCGTAGTATATATAATATTATATTAAATTAGAAATATATATTAATTATAAATAACATTGAATGTTTTTGATAAACTTTGAATTATCAACAATGATAAACTCATAAACATAAATTTTTACAACGCGAATTCAAGAGACTTTGAACAACAAACAAAATCGACGAGTAACTCAAGTATAACCGTTTAATCATACTCGACTACTTCTGAACTTTGTAGAATATAAGTGTTTATATCAAGAATATTTTCGGTTTATCTGCACAACAACATTTTACAAACGCACATTTTGGCCGTGTACAATAAAAAAAAGTCTTATTCTTTTTTTTTCTATTCTAACTACCAATTGTCATATTACTTACTAAGTTATCGTTCGCATATATATATATATATATATATATATATATATATATATATATATATATTCATCAAAGTCGTACAAAGTGTTTATCATACAAAGTGCATAATATATATTTACAGTGTATAGGTACCTATGTCTTTAATTCAAGGTACATCGAAGTACTATAGATATTTATATTATATAAAACAGTCTTTTATTTGCCGTGCTTTATCCGCACCACTAATATTTATGTTCTTCTTTTTTTCTTTTTTTTTTTTTAATTTCATAACGCAACACACACACACACACACACACACACACACACATGGCATACATGACAAAAATGGATGATATATTCCACATTATTTACACATTATCCTCGACTCCAGAAATAAATTTTCGCCCATTTTCCTAACATAGTAGGAGTTTTTGTCTTTTACGTTTGATATTGTACTATTGGTAGGTAAATAAAAATAGGTAGAAAACAAATCCAGGAGTCTTCGAAGGACGGTAATAGTAAGTAGTTGGCTTGACTACGTCGAGTAGAGAGGATGAAAGCGAGACCGCGCAGTATAGGAAAGTGTAGTAATATATGGTATAGGTATATACGCATAATAGCATGCGGGATAGGAAGTATAGCCTAGCGTATGGGCTGGCTGCGCTCGAGGAAGAGGAGTCGGGAGGCCGAGATGGGCTGAGGCGGAACGCCGGTGGGGGCCTCCTCGAGTATCGGTCAGAGGGTGGTTGGTCGGGCGACCGGAGGCGGCGGCGGGGGCAGGGGTGTCGGCGATATCACCACGTCCGGCTCAGCCGCAAGCTCGCCCTCGAAGCGCCACATTATGCTCTCAGGCTGGTCACCTCCTGCTGCAGTGCATGCAAAAATTATTATTATTATTATTTCTTCGTTTTTTTTTTTTTAATTTTGTTTTTATGCAATCGAGCAATAAAAAAGAAGAAGAAGAAAAAGAAAAAGGTTTTCAGGGCGAAGTGTGTAGTACCTTGAGTTAAGCCGATGCCGGAAGACGCTCGCCTCTGCCTCGGGGTAAGAGGTATGACCAACTGTTGCTGCTGCTGATGTTGATGCTGGCATTTGTGCGAATGACTGTGAGTGTGGGAGTGCGAGTGGCAATGTAGGTGGTGGTGAGTGTGCGTGGCCATGTGCCGGCAGCAGCTCGTCTGTTGCTGCAGCTGTGGCTGATGCTGCTGCTGTGGTAGCGTCGATGATGGTGGTGGTGGTGCTGGTAGTTGCTGCTGGGAGGCAACCGGGCTCGAGGTAAGGATCGTCGTCATCGTCGTCGTTACCGTCCGCGGTCGAGATTGTGGGTGATGCGTCGTTAGCCTGTGCTAGGTGTCCCCTCCGCTCGCTGGTTCCGGCGATATTCGATCGTAGCTCAATGACTTCTTCATCTCCGTCATCTGCAGCGCACCAACTTCCCGCCGCTGCTGCTGCTGCTGCAAGGTTTAATTACGAACCAGCCCGGCAGTCAGTATAATTTAGCCTTATAAACACATACACATAAACACACACACGCACTGCTACATTCTAGAAGCTAATTGCCCTATCGCTTGTCATTTGAGACTCTCCGACTCTCAAGCAGCACATAATACATAGGGTAAGCTTGCAAGCTCATTTTACGTCGTCTCTTTGACGTCGCGCACAGTATCTGTCTATCGATGCTGTTGATTTTTCATTATTTCTCTTTCTCTCGCGATACATACCTGCGTACAAGCCTGCGTATCTATATATACCTATATACATATCAACACCGATGTTTGTTTATTCGTTTGTTGACATTGTTTGCGCAATTAACGCGTTTTTTTCATCTTTGTTTTAAACAATTAACGATGAAAATTAACAATAGAAAAAATTCACGCAATTAGCAAACGTAAGCGACGTATGGTACCCAACCCACGTATACAATACACGCGAGTGTAAGAAAACAAAAACAAAAATATCTAGACACAGACAAGTTTTCGTTTTAACCGTGTGACGAGGAAACGCGCGCGCCTGCGCGATTCATAGAGTAAGACACATTTTTCACGTATCCAGTGAAGGCGATGGAAAAAAAAGCAATAAAAAAAAGAACACCCAAAACAAAGTGCGAGGAAATTGCAAAAGCCTATTCGCAAAAGGTCGTGTCGTCACCCACGTAGAAAGAAAAAAAGAAAGAAAAAAAGAGAGAGAGAGAGAGATTGAGCTTCTAGCTTCGGCTACCGGACATTTTGCGAACCTGTCGTACACGGCCAATCCATACACCCAGGGAAAAAAATCCGGAAATTGAATCGCCATCGTAAACCTGTCCGCTACCCAACCACCAACAATTGCCGCCTCTTCTCAAGCGAGCGCGCATTACTTATTTATCCCTCGGGAGCAGCAGCAGCAGCAGACTGATTTTCTTTGTACTATTCTCTCTCTCTCATCCCCATGTCGGACCAGACCAACAACAAGACCCCCTCTTTTGCTCTTCTTTTTTTCTTCTTTCCTTTTTCTTTGTGAAATTGGATGTGTTTTACCGCCGCGCATCGGCAAAGCTCAAAGAAAATTGTCAATTTAAAGCGTTTCTTTTTTGCTTTACATAATATTTTTCTTTTCAAGTCGATCCGTTTGTCTCTCTATCGATGAAAAATGACGCGTGTTTCATATACTTACATGTAATTTTAAAGCAATAAGCCAAAAGAGCAGATTTTATGGTAATGTGTAGTACCTATAATATGTTTTAAAATTAGCTCGAGTTATATTTATGATTCAACGATAAGTGCAGGTATATTAGGTATTATACGTATAGTTAGAAAGAGCAAAAAAAAAAGTGATAAACAGTCGCTTGCAGCCAAGCCGCAAATCGATGATTCGATTTACCTTCTTTCCCCCAATAACCGTTTGGCTTCTCGAGCTTTTATTAACGCTTATAATTAAGGTGGTTTCTCATACACATATACACACACACGCGCGCGCGTGCTTGCATCGAAAAGCTTATATGTATAAACTTTTCGATACAAGCACGCAAAGTGTACATAAGCTGAATTCGCAGTGAATTCGCTTTAGCGGACTACTAAAAGCAGTATGTAGCACATGCCATTATTACATTTGTCGATTCGACAGCAAAGAGCTCGGGCTTCAGCTTATATATTAATATATGCTGCATAAGCAACAGGGAGGGAGCATGCCAAAAACGTACCTATAGTACGTACACCTATCGGGGAGAGTCCCCCAGTGTGTGTGTGTGTGTGTGTGTCCCCATTGCCATTAACGTGTACTTTAGATTTGTTTTGCAAAACGTTTTAGATGTTCTTTCGCTTTTTGCTTTTAAATATATATATATATTTTTTTTTAATGTCTCGCAATATAATTTTAAATTAAGATATTAGGATAACTTTAATAATTCAAAGTATCTCCCTCAAAATAAAAATGCGCAAAAAATTTTAGATACTGTAAAGCAGTGCTGAAAAGTCGTTTTTGCAATTTCGTGCGCGAAAGTACTTTTTGCGCACGGTAAACCGTGCAAAACGGTGCGGAAAATTGAATTTTACGCACGTAATTAAAAAAAAGTATATTAATTCATACGTAAGAGAGCATGCACTTAACGGTATTAGATTATGGATATGAAAAAAGTTATGATAATCGACATAGTTATACACATACATAAATAAGCATATAGCGCGCTACATGTTTACATACTTCATACGCATGATAGTACATAATGCCAAGAGAGCAGCTGTGCTGGATAGATATAGGTATTAATATATCAAGGGTACAGAAAAGCTTTGGATAAAAGCTTTTTTAGCGTGGGCCAACGTATCTGTATGTACTGTGTAAGTACACAATATGTGAGTCAGACTCGTCGTTCAGTTTAACGCGAGAATTATAATCCTGGATCGCTCGATTTTCCTGACACACATTTAGCTTAACGCTTCTCAGGAGTGCCTCTACATAGATCCTACGTGTGTGTGTGCACACATACGCTTCTGCCTCTCCCCCTAGCCTAGCTGCGTACGTGTAGCCAATTACGCGGTCCAGATGATTACGCTTCCGTCCTGGCCAGCTATGCCAGTTTTTGTGCCAAGCAGATGGATAAATATACATATATCTATATACGTATGACCTTTTCGTTTCATTAATTTTATTGGGCGAATCGTTGGAAGTCACACGAATGATGGTGGATGTACATATTCGTTGCGTTCTTTGCATTTATATATCTGACGTCAATTATTATACACACGTCTCTGTAAATACGTTTTCAGGTCAATGTCTTTTTTTATATTTTATACACTTGCAGTATTTTTAATTCGCCTCTTCGCATTGGCGATCGATGTATATTTGTTTATTTTATTTCTTTTTTTTCTTAGCCGAGTCGTATTTTTCTTGCTTTATTTTTTTATGATATTCTTTTTTTTTCATTTTTCATTTTTATTTTTTATTTTGAGTGTTTGTTGTGCTTGGAAAAAAATTTTTATTGAAACGGTAAAATAAACCAAGAGAATTGATAGCTAGAAATAACGTTTTCCGATAGGTAGGTAGGTAGGTAGGATAGGTAGGTATATTTGAACTTTTATCTGCGTTATAAAAAGAGATTTTCATTATTGCTGAGCTATCATACTTTATTGTTTTGTCTGGAAAAACTGTACTATTCTTTCGAATCGAAGTGTAAGTTTATACTGCTCTACGTTACATTTCATTCGGAATAGTCGTAAAAAAAAGAATAAGGTATGTAACAACTATACTTACATGGGACTACTTTGCACTTTATATTACATCGAAAATTCGACGAAAAGTCAGTCTTGGAAAATGAAAGTACCAATTTCTAAAGAACAATTATTTTCTAGCAAGTGACTATTATGGAATCACAAAGTGAGGAAAACCAAGGTAGTGCAGGAGAATCGAGCTAATACATGTCAAATAAGTGTACACCGAGGTACTACACCTAAATGTGCGATGGAAGGGGGGGGGGGTGGTTGGTAGAGAATAAATGCTCAACTGTGATGGACATGTGCATCCAAATAGAAGGGTGAAGGTGGGGGTGGGGGGTCATAAGGTTAAATTGGCCGGACGAAACTTACACCATTTAACCAAGGTACGTCGATGCTCGGTACGTAGGTGGTCTCCTCGTGGCCCTGGGCAGGACAGTAGCGGCCAAGGCGCATCGAGGAGTGAGTGCTGCAGCGGCTGCAGCCGAGCGCTGCAGGACCTTGGCTGCTCGAGCGCAGCTTCGAGGCTGGCCGCTGACGCGAGCCGCATTTCAGAGCGAAGCGCAGCTCCGAGGCCATCTCCGCGCACAGCGACTGTGTGTATGCGTGTGTGTGTTTCGTACATATACAGTTGTTGCGTTGTGCAATTCGATTGCAAGTTGGCCGGTTAGTTTTTTTAGGGGTGCAGGGGAGGATAATGTAACGAATTGGCAATAGGATTGCCTATGGATTAACGATCAATTATTTGTAGATGAGAATATTTTACTGCACGGTCCAAGGCACTGGCGACTAATATGCGCCTTATGTATATCTTTTTTTATTTATTTTTTTTTGTACGTAAAAATGTTAATTTTTATATTAATATATCTAACATGCGGGTAAATATTCTAAAATATAAAATTTAAATATTTTCGTTGCAAACAGCTCAGATGCATCAGATAATACATAATATAACATCAGAAGTATATAATTAAATGTATATTATTCATTATTATAAAAAAATGTCTTTTAACAAATTAAATAAAAATAATTGACCAATTTATAAGATTTGGCGTGCAATAAATAAAAATACATACATAAATGTATAAAAAAAAAAAAACATGTATCATGTAGTAAATCGCACAGAGGCAGTTCGAGTATCAAGCGCGCTATAATAGTCACATGGAAAATAACGTATGAATATGATAACTTACCCGGTCCGGCGCAGCATTCTTTTTTGAATTCCAACAGAATTCTAAAATAGCTACAAGAATAGCTAGAGCCAAGCCGCAGAGTAAAACTACAAAAACTCCACCTGAAATCCACATAATATATGATAATATATAAGAGTTTGCTTGTTTCGTAATCAAAAAATTAATACTCTTTTTAGCAAGAACAATTTTCTTTTCCAAAGCTTTGAAAATTTTTTAGTGTCATAGCTAATGTAATTTACTCAATTTTTTCCAATTAGAAATGCTGCCTTTTTTTATTAAAATTTTATTTTTTCAAACGTTTTAATTTAGAAAATATTGATATTATTATAATAAAAATCCAGCATGAAAGAACGAAATCTTATTGAGTTGGAGTAGAAAGAAGAGAAAAAAAAGAAAAGAAGAAAAAATGGTACACTCAATATTGAATATCGATTCGGATCTGTGGCTTTTAAATTCTTTTTCTTTAGATTTTTATTCTTATTCAGAACCACATCCTTCTCGATACTTATGAATACTTATCTTTTCAAGAATATTTTCTGTTCTTTTTGAACTTATTGCAATTGCTCACTGACTTAATTTTGTTTCTTTTATTTACTTTTTATGAAATATAGGCAGTTCTTTAATTAAAATTTATATTTTTAAAAATTTTCAAATCTTCTTGGTCAATAATATGACATAACAACTTTTTATGAATCTGTGAATATCTCGCTTACAGTTTTTATTTTATTTCATTATAACGTAGTGCTTTTTAAAAGAGATAAATAGGTGTAAAAAAAAATTTACTCTAATACTTTTTTATTGCTATTTTTCTTGTAAAATCAATAAGGTTTTTTTTGGGGGGGGGGGGGCGTGAAACAAATTTTTCAATTAAATTTTTTGCGACTTCTTATCGATTCTTATTTATATTCGGATCAATCAATATGTCGAGCAATTGAAAGGAGGCACAAGAAATAAATCATTCTTTACTCTGTTACTTTACTCGAAGATAAATTATAGCAATATTTACGGGAATTGTGATCTTTTTTATATTATTCAAAATAATAAGAAAAAAAGTTGAAGTTAAAAAGTAGAGGAACAAGTTGATAAGAATGAAAAAGTAGTCAAATGAAATCCCAAACTTTCTATAATTTTAAATTACAAAAACTTATATAAAAAATGATTGATGAACCTTTCATAAATTTTCATAAATTTTCATTAAAGATCAAAGAGCCAAAAGATTATTTATAGATATTTAAAAAAAGTCGACTGAATGAGCTGTTCTCAAGAGCATATAGAAAGAAAGTAAAAGAAAAAAACAAGTTTTTACAACGCAAGGCAAACGAATAGGTCGGTCAGCAACAGTACTTTGTGTATGTGTGTATGTATGTAAATATGTATTTGTATACACGTTTATACGCAGAAAAAGTAGGGTGGAAGTAAAAGTAAGGGGATGCTCGTTAGGAAAGCTCCTGGTATAGTATACCTATATAATATATACCTTGTGTCGAGCGTAGTGGAAAGAAGGGAACGAAGAGATAAGGCAGAATAAGAAGAGGTGTGTTCCGGCTTGCTGGAATAACTAAGTTATAATTCCGCGTTAATGCCACCGCCGCCACATCCCACCGACGTTTGCGTTTAATTTAAGCGCTTTAACGAGTCACGCGCGTCACGCGTATACTAACGCATTTTTATTTTTTCTCGACAGTTATAGTATACTGGCGGCGGCGGCTGTAGTGAGCTTTACCCATATCCTTACGTACTTATATATAGGTGTAATGCTACGTTTTCTTCTTATTACTGACAACTCTATCGTTATGATCCCCGCCTCGTAATTTCTGGCTTTTTTTACTATACTATACATGCCTGTTCTCTAGCTTTAAATAATAATAATTTTTCGTTTATTCAATTATTAATTTATTAATTAATTAATTTATTTATTAATTAATTTATTTATTTATTTAACAATTATTTTAAAAATAAAAAAAATATGAAAAAAAGTCTTTGTTTTAAAGCATAAGGTACGACGAAAAGTAGCTCGAGCGATTTAGAAGCTTGTTGCCAAAGTCCGAATTTGCTAGTCGTTTCACGGATATATAGTATAAGGCAAAAGAAACCCAGCTGTACAGTTGCTCAAAAGCGACGAGGAAAAACGCGCATGAGCAGAATATAAGAGGAGCAGAAAAAAGAAAATTCGTTTAAAAAGTTGGAGCAAAATTATCTTTGCGCTTCGACATCTCATTTTTTTATCCAACCACCTGGAGTAATTTCGCTAAATCAGCTCGAGATAGAGAGAAAGAAGCAAAGTATCCCTTCTCTTCTAAAAGTCTTTCAAATGCCGAAGGAGCAATTAAGACACCAACTTAGCTATGCTTGTATTAGTACCTATGTATATATATATATATATATACCATCGACGCATCATGTGTTATATAAATCATTTGACTTACCAATATTTTCAACGCCAAGGGCATTAGCTTTGCTCTCCTTACTCTTCTCGTCTCGATTGCACACGTCCCCGGTGTTTTTCCACCACTTATCGTACAGAATCTGAATCACGCCTTTTTCCTGCAGTTCGAGTATAGCCAGCGATATTTTATCTCGCCAGGGGGAACCTGCAAACCGCCACCAATACTGTATTATATAGTTATATATAACATTACGGAAAAAGAGGAATAGCCAATGGAGGAAGCAGGGTAAAAAAAAGGCTGGCATAATTTTATCTTGGCTATTCGTGAGGTGATTACTATATACATATATAACGCTCTCCCTCTCTCTTTCTTTTCTCGAATAAAATATGGCATTTAAATTCTTGGTCTTTTGAAAATAAACTTTTTGAACTTAAACGTACGGGAGGTGGGTTGAATTTAAGAGCTGTAATAATAACAATAGCATTTTGAAAGTTTGAAAATTTGAATCTACTGGGCTATAGGTATTCACAATGATAATTTACCTTTTGGCGTAGCTATGCCGTAGCCCTTGCTGTCGAGAAGACCTCCAATTTGCGTGAGATTGCAGTCTCTTTGGACCGCGTAATCCAGCATGGTCGACTCCATGAGAAAGGCATAATTGCCTTCTAATACTCGTTTAATGCCTTCGTCGTAGTCCGAGACGAAGACCGAAGGCTGCTTCGATTCCATGTACCTCCACATTTTTTGGTATATCGCTATTTTCGAGTCCTTAAGCCGCCGAATAATTAAAGAATGTAAAAACTATCAAATTTTCACCCACACCCATCCAGTAGTGCATGCTCGGACGCACGCTGGAGATTATAAAAATGAAAATGTTTGCGCTCACCCTGAAAAAGGTCATGGTACTGCCTCCCGCGAGTGTGCCATACGGTATGTCCGTCTGTTCCGCCAAGTCAGCGGCATTTTCAATCGGCGTGATCATCCTCTCGACGGTGAGGAAAGCCGCCAAGTTAGCAGTGTACGAGGAGATTATGATGAGCGTGAAAAACCACCAGATCCCACCGACGATCCTTGTGCTTGCAGCCTAAAGTATTTATATACAATAGACACACACATACATACATACATAACATACAACATACATACAACCACGCACAAGCACTGCTTCTATGGGTCGCTAACATAGAATCTCTTTATTTTATATAGAATTAACCCATAAAAGTTGGGGGAGAAAAAATGAATGAAATTTATCAGACTCTTATACATTTAAATGCGATGCATAAACGACGACATCATCACGGAAATAAATTATAAAAGTCCGAGATACTATTACGAAGTATATATTAATATACCTACTATATTATATAAGTAAACGCCACGAGTCTTCGTTCTCTTTTTTTTAAAGACGTAATACTACAACTTTCCCTCCAGTATTTCCGCGCTCCCTATCTCTCTCTCTCTCTCTCTCTCTCTCTCTCTCTCTCTCTCTCTCTCTCTCTCTCTCTCTCTCTCTCGTCCGTTTTAAAGAAAAGCTTAAAAGGCATATCGGAAAAGTGCGTCAGCGCGCAATAAGCTTCTATCGCTTATTGAGCTAAATTCAGTCACTCGGAAACTCTCGAGGCTTTTTACCAAGATATCGCAGTAATAGCCGTGAACTCTCAGCAACAATCGTCGAGTTAAGCCCTCCGGCTGCTGCTATACCTAACTAGCGCAAAAGCCAGTCGGTAAAAGACGCGAGTGCATAGCTAAAAAAATCCACACGTGGGGTATGCTAATTGCTTGGTAAAAAAGGGCCAAACCGGATGAGTAATAAAAAAGCTTGCATATTATCCGCCTTTCTAGCAGTCTCTGCTACTGGTACACGCGTCTCTCCCGCGGTCGGGAGGATAAGCTGCCGTAAGCGCATCAATCCCCGGCAGGAAGGAATATGTATATGTAATATATCTACTCGGCTACTGCCGATTTGTCAATCGAAGAATGCGCGATATGAACGGCAGATATCTCGTTTATGCATCGCTAGAGAGGGAAGGAGGGAGGGGGGGGGGACTACGACGTACTGTGTGCTATTTTGCGCTCTCTGGGATATATTATGTGTATACTTATATATAAGTATAAATGTAGATTCTCTTGGCTCAAAGAGCCGTGGGCTTCTTGCAGGAGGAGCAAGAGAAAGAGGAAGAAATGGAGTCGGAGAGCTTTACGGGAAAGCCGGAAAATCGATTACCTTTCGGGCACGTCATACATACGTATGTCACGGTCGCAGTCTCTTACTCATTGTATCCTCGTCAAGAACATCTATATTATACCTATGCCTTCAACTTACTATTTTTTTATATATATAGGTATACCAATAAATGCAATGCACATCGAAAAATCGACACAAACAGCGAGGCTGAAAAAATTGAAATCTGGTGATGTCGAAAACGATCCCAGAGTCTGAGTAATAATGTTGCAATTAATTTTGTAACAGTTAATTCATTACGTTATATCGACAGTATTTGCACATCTCACGTGCCAACAGAGTCGGTTAACACCATAATTATGTTCATGCTTTTTACAGTTTTCTTCTTTTAATTATATTTTTTGTGCGTTTCATTAGCCTTATAATTAAAACAAAAAATGCATACAATTAACAGCTGTTAAATTGTGTCTTTATACTTTTTGCAATAAGAAATCCGCATATAAAAAAATTTTATTGCAGTTTATTCAACAAGTAAATATAGTAAATATAGATACAAATAACGCATTGACTAACAATGTATAAGTTTAAAATAAATGAAAGTGTAATGTGAGAGTAGTGTGTAGGACGCGTAAATTTGAGCCGTATGCAGTATAACACGAAAAACGTTGCGAGGTGATTATTATTTACAAAAAAATATAAAAGCAAAATGTATACTGTTTTTGATTTATGTAGGCGCTCGTGCATTTAGATGCTACTACCTAGGTAACACTTAATTTAAGCGAATACTATAAAACTAACTTTCCGAGGAATTTATTTACAAGCACATAAAAACATGCAAATCTCTTCAAGATTGTCTTTAGGTACATACCTTATTATATACGACCTTAAAAAATTTAGTCCGACTTTATATTTTTGATGCAAAGAATACAATAGAGTTTTTAACGATTTTTGAGAAAGAAAAAAAAGAGTTGGAAAAAAGAAAGAGTTTTAGTCAAGAGTCAAGAGTCAATAATTTGAATTTAAAATAAAAATCGCTAAAAGCCACGATTACATTTACACACACACACACATACACACACGCACATGGATATGTGAAAGTACGTAAATATATATATTTTTTTTTTGTATACAGCAAAACACGATCGTAAAAAATTCAGCTTGAGAGTCAAGCGCGTATACACTCGAGGTAAATCGAATAAAATCTTTTTAGCCCCCCCCCCCCCCCCCCCCCCCCCCCCCCCCCCCCCCCCCCACGCCCCTCGCTCTTTTGGAGAGAAACTTTTTACGGCAGTAGAGTGTCCGGGAGTGAATTCCGTACGAATAAGCAATGCCAGCAGTCGATGGGTTGGGGGCAAGGGGGTTAAGGACGAAAGATGCGCGCGCGCGCGCACGTGGCAAAAGAGCTTTCCATACATTACACGCCAGCGAATAAGCTCGCTGCTATAGCTGGCTTTTTACAAACAATCCAGTGCTCACGGACTCAAATGAGTCTACGCTGTATACATATAAAATGCTTGAAAGGGAAAAGTAGGAGGGGGAGGAAGCGGGAGGGTTGAAGTGTCGGAAGTTGAGGGAGAACTGCTCTATTAGCGACAATATCACACAAGCTGGTATGTACAAGAACACAGGAGTCGACTCGAGCAGGTAACTTTCTTTTACACGTGGCAGCGTGTAGGTACATTTGAATTGAATTCCGGATGACTAAATCTACGGGAGTGTATTGAAATTTCAAAGAGAGAATTGAGAGAGAGAGAGAGAGAGAGATATATATATAGGGAGAGGTAAAATAATCGGGACTGCTCGCTCGAGTCGTCCTCGACAATGGGCTAAATTGATTCACGCGAGAATGCTTACTTGCTCTGGGTTAGGCACGCGATTCAACGGCGCTTAAAAGCGCACGCAGCAGAGTTGGACCGGCACGTGCTAGGTTGAGTGGACTTGAATTGGCGATAAAACTCGAATTTTGATTTGCGTGACAAAAAAAGAAAAGAAAAAAACGAAAAGGAGAACCAATGGACAAATTAAAAACACTTAACATAAGATGCTCTCGACTGTTCTATATGTGCAGGCATGCAAGCTCTTTTTTTCTCTAAAAATTTATTATGAAGTATGGCCATAAAAAAAAATTTTCAAGTACAGATGAGCTTACCAAACTTTTTTCTGTTTTTTCGAAAAAGTGGATAGGACTTAAAATATTTTTTTATAATTAAAAATCGATCGATCCCATCAAAAGTTATTGGCAAAATAGCGGCTTTCCTCCCTACATCATCAGCTTGGAGCAAAAACGTTCCACAAACTTGTTGAAGCAAAAGAGTTCCTTTTTAAAATTAAAGATAAGAAAGTGACATTTCAGCTTTAAGGCAAAAAAATTTTTTACTGCGATTTTAACCTTAACAATCATTATTATTTATATTATTATTATTTATATTATTACCACGATTTTTTTTAATCTTTTACCTCAAATTTCGAAATTTTATATACTACTAATATTCTCGCCTCAAGCCGACAATATATAAGTATATATAAAAGCATAACTTAGGCAATGCTTGCGCTAAACTTGCGTCTCTCGCGTTCCATCCCTGCCTGTTTTCATCCTTTCTCCCTCTTACCTACCCTCAAAATGACTTTTTTTTTGTTCTTTTCTTTTTCTCTTCTTATTGATGTTCTTTTGTAAGGCTGTTCTCGTTCTTTTCAAACTCAGCGAGCTCGTGCACGGGGTAAAAGTTGAAAAATGTTGCGAAACACACATTAAAGTTGCGAGAGATAAAGTCAAGGGGTGAGAGAAGGAAAGCGGGGAGGGAGAGGGGAAACACAGTCACATGTGAGTAGGATGCGGAATAAAGAAAGAAAGAAGAGTTACACGTACAAATATGAGCAATAAGAAGGAAGATAAAAGCAGCCGCACAAGCAATCGTAATTTTTGTTAACTTAAAAAAGTATTTTCATATGGTGCTCTTGAGAGAGATAGATAGAGAGAAAGAGAGAGAGAGAGATTTTTCTCTCTTCATACCTCTTTTGCAGCACTCGTGCTGTTTGGTACTTTAAAAAAAATTTTGAAACTGTTAGAAAATATTTTTGATAAAAAAAAGGCGTGGAAAACGCTTGAAGAAATTCGATAAACCGCATGTAGCTATACGAGTAGGTGCCGTAGTAGGTAGGTAAATCTCTCTCACCGACTCCTCGGCGAGATATATGTATGTGTATAGGTATAGGTGTGTACTGCTGCGATACGGACTTACCTTGGGATTGAGGTCGCTGCCCTGCTGCATAAGTGTGCCGACCGTGAACCAAAAGCTGTTAGCCAAGGTAAAATCGTTGTAGGTCTCGGGTAGCGGTATGTCCTCGGCGTCCGGGTCCAAGGAGCCGACGTGCACTCCCTGCATATACGCGTACGTGGCACCCCCATGATAGTGGCAGCCCCCGCCAAGTGATATTGCAACACACATCGATACAATTACACGAGCATGCTTCTCTATACGTTCTAATATGTACACTAAATCATCGTTCAACCCCCCCTACTCTCTCTCTCTCTCTTTATCTCTTTATCTCTCTCCTTCTCTCTTCATTTTCCTTCCACTCCGTTCACTCGCCCTTACCGACGCTCACCTCCCGACTGCGTGTACTCTATCTTTTCCTGGCACCCGGCTTGCCACAATGCCGCAAATGCACTCCTGCTTAAGCTGTACACACACACGCGCGATCGAGCTTGCAGTAGTGGTATTTCCGGCAAACAACTATGGCTTTCCAGCTTTTGTCTCGTGCAAGGCGTACATACATACGCCAGAATGGTGCCAGAAAGAAATGTTAAACAAAAAATATATATATATATATTTGCAAGAGAAAAGTAAATCCGGGTTGAAGAGCAAGAGAGTGAATGAGAGTAGAAGAAATGAGAGAGAGAGAAAGGGGAATGAGCGAGTCGATGAGAAGATGAGGACCACTCGACAGGAGCCTACCTGGAGCGGACATTTGCAGCCGGGACAGGGAGCTGGCTCGGACCACTCGTTCGGCGAGAGTCGCGCGACGATCCAAATGGTCAATGACACTACTATGTAGGCCGCCAGCATGGACAGCCAGATCTCCACGGCTAGAGGGTTCATGAACGAAAACAGTCGTGACGGCATGCGACCCGAGACCTGCGTGCAAATCGCGCATTTTTTTTTTTTTAACATCAAGCTACCACACTCTCTTTCTCTATATCTAAATCATTTATCAAATTACTAGTCACTTTAATGTGCAAATTTTTTTCTTTATTTGCGATTTTTTCAATACTATAAATGCATTTGAAAATTTATCAGTCGGATGAGAGCAGAGCTGCGAATTATTAAATTACTCAATTCTGACAATATAAAAGCAATTTTTTTAAATTTTCTGTTTTGGGCTGCATAACATGCGCAATATTGAGTTTTCGATTTCATCTAATTAGTGCCTGTGAAATAATTTCATGCAAATTGCTTATAGTAGGTAAAAAAAAAAAAAAAAAAAAAAAAAAAAAAAAAAAAAAAAAAAAAAAAAAAAAAAAAAAAAAAAAAAAAAAAAAAAAAAAAAAAAAAAAAAAAATTGGAAACTGAAAAAACAATTAGTTAAAAAAGCAAATACTATACCTGCTTAATAATAATTTTACAAGAATACATACATATATATAAATGTTTTTACAACCTATTCCATTTTACGGGGAATTCCGTTTTCAACTTTTTCAATATCCAGAGTACAAGGGTAGGTAGGATTAACTTTTTTAAACACTTTCAGGATCAGTTGTAAAACATGTGCCGTCTATAAATCGGCTTTCGTGTATATCCTCGAAAAATCGAGCAATGATATTGAAAATGGATTTCCACGTAAAATTATAATCTCTCTTTCTGAAGTGTTATACAAGTTCAGCATTGATATAATAATAAAAAAATAATTCGTCGAAATAAGTAGCTGCATCGAAATCATCAGAGTTTATATATAGCATATCTGCCAAGTGCAGGCTGTAAGAGAAAAAGAGAAGATAGAATCGATTTTCCGGTTGACGAAATAAGTTCGAGGGGAGATTGGAGAGTCAAAAGAACAACAAAGACGTAGAAGACGAGAGAGGTGGGGAATAAATAAACAAATAAATAAAGAGAGCAATATAGCATCAGCAGCATCAGTCCGTTGTGTACACGAGCTGCTTATAAATGCGGCGGGTGGTGGTTATAGGGACAGACAGACAGACAGACAGACAGGCAGGCAGGCATGCGGTGAAATTAAAAAAGTCCATGGAATGTCGAAGCACCTCGTTGATTATACCTTGGGGTTGAGCCCGCTGCCCTGCCTGAGAAAGGTACCGGTGATGAACCAGAAGCTGTTGCTTATGGTGAACTGATTCTCGACGACGTCGCTCTCGCCGAGGCAGGGGTGGGGATTGTTCCACTCGTACGGGCTGAAGCGCGCCATGACGAAGAGGGTGAAGCTGACGAGCATGTAGGCGGCCAGCACGTACAGCCAGATCTCCACGGCTAGGGGGTTCATGAAGGAGAAGAGCCGGGTCGGCTGGCTCGACGGCACCTAAATTATCATCGCACGCTACGATTTTAATTAAAACGCTTCCCACCACGTGCTCGTAGCCCCCGAGTTACCCAAAACGCTTAGCTTAGCCCCCCCCCCCCCACTCACGAACATACCACCCGAGTACTCATATCATCCGCCCAAATTCTCAGATCTGACACTACCCCCACTACCTCTAATCCCCAATTCCACTGAGGCTCGTCTCAAATTTTTATACTACCCGTGGCCTTGAACCCTCAAACGCGATCAAAGTTCATTTTGCTCTCGAGTGTTTGAAAGAATGAGTACTTGAGTAAAAAACCATTGTTCAGAATCGCGATAGATTTTTTTTTTTTTTAATTTTATACTTAGTCAAGTCAATTATTTATATGGACTTTCTATTCGCGAATGATCGGTTCAGTGAGCAAATCATAAATCGACGAGTGCTTCAAGCGCGTTTCCGTCACATTGGCCACATTTCCGCTCATTCCTTTTAGCTAAAAATTGAGCAAAATCACGCGCAACAGCTGTCTTTCAACATTTATAAGCGGGGGATGTTCCGTTTGAAACGATTTCGAGAGTAGATCGTTCGATTGATTATAATATAAAGTGTCAAATTGCATGCGAACGATAAATCATTTGATATAATAGGTGGTTATTGTCAGGAAATAGATAATAGGTACATGTATATAATGAGACAAAGCAATTCCATCATAATATGTATTGTATAAGCAGCATTTCGTACTCACCTTAAATAATATTCCTATACCGAGGTTCATGAAGGGCTTCGTGAAGTCTATGACGCTCTCTCGTGCGTAATTTATCGTCATCGATGCCACCGCCAGATCAGCTCTCTGAAAAGATTAAGCGTACCATTTATTTTTTACAATTTTTTTTTTCTTTTTTTTTCATTTTTTTCTTTGCTTTCGATAATTCTTACAACTTTTTTATATGCTTCATAATGCATCTCCATGAACGAACACATTCAAGATTCTTATGCTTTCAAGTACAGTAGGTATAACTACGAGTAGCAATGAACTACTTCAACTTCTTTTTTACCCGCAAAAATATGAGTTACAATTTGATCATTTTTTACACAGACTATCCCTGCTATTTAAATTCGAAATTCAATAACTCGTCTCTCTATAAAGTTCAAGTGCACTCAAATGACGGTCGTAGTGGAAGAGTTGGGTTGACTAAAGGAAAAGAAAAAAGGAGGGGGGTAGGACGGAGAGAGAAAAAGCAAGAGTGATAAAGGTCGCATAGCGTATCCGCAGAAAACGAATCAATTTCACTTTAAAGAGCAGAGTAGTACTTGTGTGGCGATGTATACAAGTATATATATATACCTATACATACACACATATCTATATATACCGTAGAAATCAGTATCAGTCTCCAAAAGAGGCTGGGAGTTTGTTTATTTTTAGTTCAGTGCACTCCGTAAGCGATGGGATGGATAGGGTGTATAAGGATAGCAGCTCGGGTCGAGTGGCATAAATCGAGAAGGGCGGCTCAATTTGTGAAGGATTCGAGCATCGGCACTTCACTGGCTGCTAATAAAAGGCCAGTAGTGGTACCTAGAAAAAATAAGAAAACCGCGCACAAGCGTGACTTAAAGAGACTAGCTCGGTTTTCTTTTATGCTTCAGCTTCTTGTCTCCTTTGGCCTACCTACCAAGTAGGTAGGAAGTTGCTGAGGTATCGACTTTTTGCGGGCGCGCGTGTCTTTCCGCTCTTCCATTATCTGTTGGACGCGGTAGTGGAATTGGGTTGGGGGTGGCGGTGCGTGAATGGGAATAAGCGTTTGCCGGATTGACGCGGACAAAAGAGCGAGTGTCGACGGACGAGGTCGAGGAAGGAGGAGGAGGAGGAGAAGAGTAGAGGAGCAGCAGCAACAGCCTTTCTATAACTCGCGCGCTCCACCGGCGGCAAATAAAGCACCAAGAAAACAATTTACGCCGTGCCAAATATATATATATATATATCGAGAGACAGTAGCAGTAACAGCAGCAGTAGCAGCTATACCAACTGTATGCGGGACGTACATTTTGAACTTGCAAGCATCTGTATATGTGTATCTATGTATACTTATATGCTTTGGCAATTCTCCCATTCACTTGGAAAAATTATATATACACCTCCTCCTCCTCCTCCTTCCGCTTCCTACCGCGACGTTCGTTCCGGCGACTACAACGACGACGACGACGACAACGACAACGAAATACATACTCATCGCTTACTCGACCTATATACAATAGGTACTTTTTTAATCTTCCCCTCTCTTTCTCTCTTGTTATTTTTTTCTCTTTCCCCTTGCTTTTTCGAAAGCTTGAAATTATATGGAAAATAAAAAAAATGGC
Source organism: Leptomastidea abnormis (assembly GCA_030522805.1). Taxonomy (NCBI): domain Eukaryota; kingdom Metazoa; phylum Arthropoda; class Insecta; order Hymenoptera; family Encyrtidae; genus Leptomastidea; species Leptomastidea abnormis. The sequence goes on along the minus strand of JAPYZE010001358.1, from coordinate 34,900 downwards.
TTACAAATGTTTCACGTGTAAAAAATGTTTGCAGGTACAAAAGCTGAGAGGCAGCCAAAGCTGGCTTTTCATCGACAAAGCCGCATGTACATACTACATTGCAAGGATCGATTTTTTATTTATTTTTTTATCGTTATTTGTTTTTTATACACAAGCCCTTAAAAAAAGTTGCTGCTAATTTTCCTCACCAACAAGACTATAACACACCGAAGTGAGTGTGTGTGTGTGTGTGTGTGTCGACGATGCTATTAACATTTTTGAAAAGCCCATTGAGGCGTTGAGCGTAATCGGCCTCGTTATTACCAATCGATTGCGGTACATCTCCTCTTTATCCTCCTCCTCCTCCTCCTCCGCCCTCCCACTCTCTACTTGGGCTCTCGGCTTTTCCCGTAATGACGGACGCACTGGAAATTCAACGCCTGCACTACTGCTACTACTACTACTACATATACTGCCGTGCCTGACTCACATTCAACACGTCGCCGCAGCAGCAGCAGCAATTCGCGCGCTCGCTTATACCCTAATACCGGATAATGGCCCTTTTCGCGATTCGTCAAGCACATACATATCGACAGGGTGACGAATCGATTTTTCCTGACCACCACCACCACCACCACCACCACCACCACAACCAACGTCATGCTGTAATTTCTTAATACACGTAACGAATGACTTCTGTTGTTTACACTGCGCTAAGGCTCTTGATTTTCGTGCCAACTGTTTTATTTTTCACAGTAACAAGCTTGCGAATTCATGTTTTACGCGCGTGTCTTCCTTACTTAAAATTTGTTGAAAAAAAAATCTGATTTTTATTCGAGTGTACGGTAAGGTGGGAAGGATAACACAGAGAACGAATATATAAAAGCTCGTTTAAATTTATAAAGCGTGCGCGTCGAGAGAGAGAGAGAGAGAGAGAGAGAGAGAGAGAGAGAGAGAGAGAGAGAAACAATGTATACTTCAAATTTAAATGTCGCGCATCGAGAGGATGAGAAGTCGGGGTACCTTTAAAGAATCCAATTGCAGGAAGAGGGAAAAGCAATATGAGGAAGAGGAAGAACAACGGGAAAAAATAAGGCCTGTATATTATTGTATAATTATGTATGTATGTATTTATGTATGTATGTATGTATGTATGTATGTATACTGAAAAGACGAAAGAGAGACTATAACAACGACGCCTCCAGCTCTCGCGCTCCTCCTGCACTCCCTTCAATGCGAATAAAGCGCCTGAGCGCAGGCCAGAAAAGGCCTTTGTTCCTTCCATTTCTGCTGGAAAATTTTGCGCCATGGCATAATGAATGCGCCGCGGCTCAGCGCCTACGGCCCAAAGACTTCATATGAATCTCATTCCTGTGTGGGAGGAATAGCATGGATGCATTCTTGAAACAATGAGGTATATATAGATATGTGTATGTATTAAGGTGAATATTGTTTTTATGGAGGTGCGATAATCCTTATTCTTCTTCTTCTTCTTCTTCTTTCTCTTCCTCTTTTTTTCTTGTCTCCAACGTTACAGAGAAATGTTTATACTTGTAGAATCGTTATGTGACTCTTCAATAAAACGTTTTAAATGAAATCGAAAAAAAAACTTTCGGTTCATATGTTGACATTCAATTTTGCCTTGCTTTACATCTACATTTTCTCCTACCTATGCGTTCTTAATTAAAAAAACGGGGATAAAATTCATGCCGCGAGTCACGCGTGTGCTACTCGTGAAAAATAAATGAAAAAATTCAATTAAGCGCGAGGCAAATAAATCAAAAAGATTAGTTTTCCAACCGTGTTCATATCCGTTGCTATATTAACTCCTTTTGAATAATCCACTATATAAGCTTTTACCGAATACCCGCACTTCTTAATAAAAAATTAAGAGATGAATATTTTCGGAATTGTAGATTCAAGCATTAATGTACTATTTCAATCTACCTATATAAGTTTAATGTATAACATTAAAGAAATAAAAATAAAAAATTTAACTGTCGAGTAGTTTTCACTCTCGTACCTACGTAATTGTAAGTAAATATAACTATATTCTATTAAAGCTATTATCAGCTCTTGCCAAAGTACTTAATCATCAGATTTTTCCCATCGCTTGTAAAAATTGATATTTATAAATAAATATTTTAATGAGGTGATCTTCTTTGATGTTGGATCATTATAAAGAATCTTGACGTGTGACACAACTCTGATCTAAATCTTGGCAAAAATTAATAAAGCGCTAATCAAAAAGTTTATTTCGCGTTTTTATCATACATTTGAACGTAGTTTAAATTTAAATTTGACTTTTTAAACAAATGATCCAATTTTTATATATGTAGGTAATATTTATTTAATAAAAAGTCTTCTCTCATTTTTCCAAGCTTTTATAAAAACTAATATACATGAAAATGTAGTGATTAACAAAAAAAAAAAAAAAAGAAAAAAAATCTCAAGATTAAATATTAAAATATTCATTTAAAGCTTCGAAATTTTATCTTACCTTTTCCATAAGCTCGCGTACAATGCCGTTCCATTCTTTTGTCTCCGGGTCGTAGACGCCGTACATGTGATCCGGCACCAATCGTATAGCATATTGGAAGCCGACTTGGCCTGCAATCCACTTCAACAGGTCGATGCAAAATCCTTCGAACCTCGCGTTTCCCGTCAGATTTTTTCCCTCTCGTACCATTACGTACGGCTTTTCCTGCAAACAATTTTTTTAATTTTCTTTTGTTTTTTTACTTGTTTTTCATTTCTCTTCTGTTTTTTGTATAACGATGTGCTATTGCAAGGTTTGGATTTTATTTGCGTAGTAAATGAATAGGATGAACTTTATTTTTGCCAACGAGTTGTCTGTAAATTGTAAGCAAGTTACAATTGTTTTGCTATAATTTTATTAGAGAGGACAAACCAACAAGTGGTAAATAATAGAGTATTGAGTCTTTATCTTCTCTTTTTTAATTCTTTGCCAATAAAACGAAGCGGTACATAAGTAGAAAAAGGGGATTGGAAAAAGAAATTATCAAGAAGAAAACAAAGTTGAAATAAAAATGTGCTTGCTTGAAGGGAAATCAATTTTTTTGCAATGCGTGCACCTATTTACAATTTTATCTTCGTGATTAAAATATCTTTGTTTATTCATAAGATTAATAGAGTTTTGGAGTAATTGTGAATAAAAAAAAAAAAGAAAAAGGGTAAAGCAATTTTGTAAATTGTATTAGTTTTGGCAAAGAATAACACATGTGTAAGAGGTGCAGCCGAGGTGTAGGTTTGAAGAATGGAACTTGGCTCGTAGAAATGCTTCGGGTAAAAGGATTAAGTCGGTGCTCGAGGCTACAAGCTGGTAAAAGAGAGAGAGGGTGAGAGGAGATGGAAAGCGGGGATGGGGGGGGGGGAATATATAAAGAGAGAGAGAAAAATAAATTTACCTCTCTTGTCATAACGACGAGGGTAATGTTGGTGGCGCTTGTTTCGTAGAAAGCCCCAACGTCCGAGATATTAACTCCGCTATCTAGCTTCCATTCACCAACCTTTACGAGCTCCTCTTTTTTCAGTTTCAGCAGATCCAATTTAAAATTCGTTCGCTTACCTTCGTTGAACTCCACACGGCCGGTGAGACCTTGTAAGCCAGCCTGCAATCACATTAATCTAACCATTAGACGTGACCCTCTCTTTCTCCTTCTGCCTCTTCTCCACCTCCTTCTTTTTTTTCTTTTTTTTTTTTTCTCTCTAACTAGATCAAAGTCAGTAAAATCAACTTGATCTGAATTTTCAATTCGTTCATACTCGGATGATTATTGAAAAAAACGTAATATTTGGAAATAATAAGCGCGGTCAAAATTTAATTAAATGTTTATGGAGATGATTTGGACTGCGAAGAGTTGGCTTTTTGTTTATTAGCATATTATAAAACACTTTCGCGGTGGGGGCATAAAAAGTAAAATATTTTACTTCTTTTAAAAACTATCATTTAAAAGATATAAATTTCAAAGTTTAAAGCTTTTTCATTATCATTCTTATTCATTATTCATTATGATGAAAAAGTGGACGTTACAAGCCAGTGGTTTTAATACAAAAATTAAAATTTTATATATTTTTCCTCGGTTGTCGCATTCTAAATAGAACATTTTTATTTTTATTTATTTTAAAAAAGAATTTTTTTAAATGCAGGTTTTGAAAATTAAAAAAAAATAACAAGTTCAAGCGTAACAAAATTAACAAACATAAGCCAAAAGTAAAAAAAAGAAAAAAAAATTTAACTGGCAACAGACAAGGTAAGGAAAAAAAAAATGAAATTTTAATTAGCTGCGAACCGTACAAGCATCAAATTTGCGTCCACTCAAATTTTACCGAAAAATCAATTGCATTAATTTAAGCAACAATTACGAATGAGCAAACTTTTGAAGCTAGACACTAAAACTATTGAGAAAATAATTAATTAATTAATTAATTAATTATATAAGAGATCTAATTGAGAATTGTTTTGATCTCAGACAAACTCGCGTATTCTTTCCCGCTCTCTTTTCGAGTCTGTTGGGCTGGTCGGTTAATAACGCCTTCAGGGACGAGAGACGAGGCGATGAGGCGTGAGTTACGTCGTACTATACGAACATAAATCCATTTGCAAGAGGACTCGGTGGGTGGACACTGGCACCAGCAGCACCAGCAACACTACAGCTCTCTGTTGTTTCGCGTTGCACAGGAGACATACGCGCACGTGCCCGTCCGTATATCTGCAAGCACCGTATAAAAGCTCGCGCCTTTTTTTTCCCGTGCCCGGTGACATAATATAAATAATACTGCGCGAAGTGCTGCTGCTGCTGCTGCTACTACTGCAACCGCGAGAACTTCACACTTATCATCACCGCGCGTTCACTTTTACTTTTTTTTCTTTTCTTTTTAATATTTCTTTTTATTCAAGATACGTATACCATATTTTTACGCAGCTTCAGAGGATTTATTATAACTGCGCCTGCTGCGGTTGGACTATATAAGCGTAACATCCGGAATTTGATAAACCCATGTAGATTTTCTCTTTTTATCATTACTTTATTATGAGGTAATCCTGGAAATACAGCGATTTCTTCCTGATTCGTGGACGAGAGAATTTTTTTTTTGTCGAATAACGTGCGGGGGGATGATGTCTAAATTTAACGTTGCTAAGATCCTTTGTTTCTCATTTACGATCGAACTTTGGGTCAGTATATAAGCAAATTTTTTGTCTTTCATTAAAATCCGAATTTTCGCGTGGCGCCAGTTAATATAACGAGAGTCGAGTAACTTTATCCAAGGAACACTTGGGTAAAGCAACGCAGGACCCGAAAACTTATAATAAGGTCGCAAGAATAAGAGAAGGCGAGATAGCTGGAACGTGGACAGGAAATAAGAAGATGAAAAGAGAGGAAGGGAGGGGGGGGGTTATAATAGGAGTAGAAGATGCGTCCTAGCCAAATAATCTACGATACTGTGTGTGTGGGTGGGTGTGTGTGTGTGTGTGTGTGTCTGTGTGAGGGGGCGTAAGGGTATATTATCCGCATTGTCTAGCCTTATATAAGTTTACCAGCGAATGGAGACACGCTGGCGCGGTTGCTTTTACTCTTGGTTGGCCTTTTATTCTCTCATCCTTCCCTCTCATCTGCTGCTACTTTAAGTCAACCCAATTTTACGGAGTCGCGCCAACTTGTCTACCTTTCTTCGAGCTTCCGTCCAAGGTCAACGAACTTACGCGCATACGTTTACCCATCGAAAAACGCGAGTAAACATTTTGTAAAATAACACCTAGAGGATTCGAATCAAACGATGCTCCCTCTCTCTCTCTCTCTTTCTCTTGTTAATTTTTTAATTTCAAAGCAATTATTTGACAAACATCTTTGCAGCCAACAAATCTTTTGATTTTCTCAGATTCTCCGATCACCCATTTTTTTTCCACAAAATAAAAATTTGACAAATTTTTGCAATTTACCACTTTATATTCTCAGCTTTGATATAAATTTAAATCCATTTAACAGAGAGTGTAAGCTCGTAGTCGAAATAAATTAGAATATTAATATGATGTTTACTACCTACGTCTTAGGGTAAGTGTGTATACTCAGAGTTTCGTTCCTTAACACACACACAAACACAAACACACACACACACACACACAGACACCAAGCCACCCCCCGGTTAAAATTGCACTGCGTATACATGTGTAAGCTTGCTATTCGAAGAGAAACGCTGAATTTTCGAGCTACCAAAAGCGCTTATTTACCAAGCATCTTTGGCTTTCTCAAGAAACGCATTTTGAATGACTGGAAGCCATTCACACGCAGATTTGCTATGGCTGTTCTCTCATTTAGACATTTTATAATTGTACTATTAATTAAGTAGGCACCTATTTTATTATTGATCAATATATCAATTTGCTTTTTAATATTGTACGTAATTATGAATTCAGAAATAACATTATAGAAAAAAAAATTAAATTGACAGATAATAAGTTTTGATAGATATAAGTAGGGTTTATACATGCAATTATTCAGACTTTTGGACTACCCGCGATTATTATTCGAATGAACGCACGTATCTGAAGCCGATTTATAAAAAAATATCCAAATAGCGTTAATTAAAAATGACGAGCGGTAAATAATATTTACAGCGACGTGAGTAGGTATATAATTATATAGAAAAATAAAAGTACCGTTGAATATAAGCTAGATAGCTTACCGAATTAATGTAATTGTAGAGTGACAGCCCGTCGTCCCAAGGCTCCTCCCTGTCACAGGACAGATTAGCAGGCCTGAGGATGTGGCTGCGATCCAGCGCCGCCAGTCCCTGTGCAAACACGTGCACGCTGTCGTACATTAACGCTGGCTCTGCCTGCAATACACATTACGCAGTCCAAGAATTTCAAATATCGTCAGTCAACAAATTTTAATCATCCGATGTATAATTTGTTGAGCGAAAAGACAAGAAAAAAATTAATAAAAACAATCACATAAAAAAAATACCAACCTGTATTACACCAGATTTGTTTAGGATTGCGTGACCGATCGGCTGAAATCTTTCCATTTGCCGTAAAGTTTCAGCGACTAAGGGGTTTCCTAAATCAACTACACGAAAGGCAGTCATATTAACGCTATTGTACTTAAAGTCTTCAAGGTCGAATGTTTCAATGTCCTGCGTAGAAAATAAAATAAATTCATAAGTAAAGGTATAAACTTTGACTTTTCCAAGCGTTTTTTGCTTTTCTTTCGAAATACATATTTAAGCACTTACAAAGCTTGTGAACATGTAATGATATCTGTAGTCGTTCATTTGCAATTGTAATATCTGAAAATAATTAAATAATAATAATACCTAATAATAATAACAATTATAATTATATTTATTACTATGTAGGTAGATCAGTGAAAGAATTATTATTGGATTATTAAATTTAAATGTTTGAATATTATATTTTCGATGACTTACAGCTCTGAAGAATTGCGGCATGTAGATAGGATCGGTATCAATGATTAATTTGTAAATCTCTTTGTGTCGAACTTCTCGAAGTACTTGTCTGTACGAGCCAGGTCCAGCCTGGCGAATATATATTTCAGTTTTCGGCGATGGCGGCGATTTCACTAAGTCTTGCAGTTTGAATAAACCTAGCCAATATCAATAAACATACATACATAATATATGTATAGTTACAATGAGTAAACAACTTAATATATTTATAAATAAGTTATTTTTTATTAAAAAAGAACAAAAAAATTATTATTATAACTAATAACTCAAGAGAGTTTGGGACTTTTGAAAATTTCCAAATTGGTAGTATTGCATGGTAGCAATTTGATATATTTTTTAAATAACGTAGCATTTACGAGGATTGGAAGTCACAAAGGATCATTTTCAAGTTTTTAGGTAATATAAAATGCCAACAAATGAATAGAGAGAGAGAGAGAGAGAGAGAGAGAGAGAGTTTAGTGAGAGAGGTATAGGGAGGGAAGAGAAAAAAGTGAGTATGAGACAAGTATGGGGCAAGTATGCAGAAGTATATGGGAACCTGATGGAAACGAGGAAAGTTGGAACTTGTCACTTCCGTTTTCGTCCAATCTTCCGTCCCCGCAGCAAGTATAACCTATACACATCTCCGTCTCGTCTCCCTATACCTATACTCCTACCTTATGAACTACACTCATTCCTCTCATTGTCTCGGACGTCCTCGCAGCAACTCCTCCTTCCCCCGCCAGCTTTCTATATACCCATACACATTGTCAGCATCAGTCTGAAGACGCAATTAGCGGCAAGTGCTGCCGCCTGCTGGTGCTCGACTTTGTTCCGTTCGCGTAAACTCTCACACTAGCCAGCCCCCATCCGCATATATACCCATCATCCACACTTATATTCTGTCACCTCGTCCCTTGCTTCCCTTGCTGCTGCTTCATTTGTACCCACTACACACGTATAAACGTATCCTACCCTATACACATACACATATAAGCATCAAACGACATCGCCGCGCCAAGACGCGAATCAAAATCCGAGCTATGCGCCGCCGCCGCCGCCACCCGGAAATGAAATAATCCGCAGTGCGCGGCTTTCCTTCTTGTTTTCCATTTTCTTTAACTACTAAGCAAGTTTGCCGGAATTTCGGCGTATGTAAGAATACCTAAATGAAGAATTTAATTATCCAATAACCCCGCAAGACGGGAGCATCCGTCCTGCACTTGCGGCTTATCTATTACATATGTCTAATCACACTATAGGCTATATACATTTCTTGACTTTCTTATTTCTAGATTTTGTATATCATCATCATCATCATCATCATCATCATCATCATCATCTTAAAAAAACGTTTAAGTTATAAATGTGGCCCAGGACTGAAATACCACACGCCGCTTAGTTTAGCAATTGGAGAGGAAGAGGAGAGGCTAAATTATTACTGAAACGCGAAAACCTATATGTATATTAACGAGGAGACGGAGTTGCAGAATTCACGCTACTCTGCGCGCATAAGATCAAAGCTTACTTATGTACACCAAGACTCGATGAACTAATCCATCATATTATGTATTTTATTATGTCATCACGCCTGAGAGCTTTCACGCCTACACGCAAACTTACATTAAAAATATTATTTATGCAGCAGCGACGAACAGCCAATTCATATGGTACATTATTGATAAAACTATATAGAAAAGCAGCTATGGGAAGAAGCTGCGGACTATAATACTCACCGAAATCTTCCTCGTAGATGATGGCGACCTTGGTCCAGTTGAGAAAGGTCATGAGGTCCTTGAAGGCCCGGTTAAGGTGGTCCTGGGCCGGATAGACGTTTATGCTGAACTCCTTGAAGGACGACTCGAAGTCTATCCTCGCCTCCATGTGAGGTACGTCGAGTGCCTCGCAAATACTTTGGATGTGAGAGCCAAGGAGCGGGTCGGCGGGCCCGAAAATACCTTGCACGGATCGAGATAGCTGCCTGCAAGCTGCGGTCAATAAGTCACCAACATTAAGCCAGCCGCTATCTTATATTATTGTGTGTGTGTGTGTGTGTGTGTGTGTGTGTACCAATATAATATCTTTAAAACAAATAAAATAGCTCTCGAGAAATAATATTTCATTTAATGCATCTATATTATCACATATTTGCATCACATTTTTCAAAAGATAAAATCGAATGAAATCGTAAGTGTTGTATTTGCTGGTGCAAAAGGAAGAGGAAGGAGGAAGGATAAGAGGATGCCACGGGAATAGCCTCAGCGCAGACAGAAAGAGAGAAAGAGGAAATTGATACACCGAAGCTGTATACATATATGGCTGCAGTACCCGCGCGTATACGTTTGCAAAGGCTATAGCTTCTTCGCCGACGAGGAGCGATAGCACACAATAATTGTATCTTCAAGTGTACCACCATCCACTTGTGGAGAAAGAACATACCGTTGCAGCACGTTGAAGCTGCGCTGTTCGGAAGAAGAGGACATCGACAAGAAGCTCTCCTTATCTCTCTGTGTGTTTGTGTGTGTGTACGTAAGCGGATATGAGTATATTCTGTCTCTGGCCAGTACATACATACATATATACATATGCATGCATCCCCGATGTATAAGTACCTATATCCTATATCCGGCGAGCACATAATACAGTCGATGTCTAGGTGTACACATACAAGCGCGAGCGCACGCACGCAATCTTGAATACGGAATAGACCGTGAAAACAAATAGGTTCGAGAGTTTCGAATTTCAAAAACGGTTACGTCAGGCATCGCGCTTTTCCTACTTCTCTCCCTCAATCTACCTTTCCACATTTGAATCTCAGTCTCTCTCTCTCTCTCTCTCTCTCTCTCTCTCTCTTACTTTCCTACTTCGCCTGCTCGCGTACCTATACGGATTTTATTTTGAAAAAATTATGCTTAGCCTACTTTCACTTTGCTTACTTGCCGTGTGATTTGAATGCGTATTATATAGCAAGATTATTCGTGAATCGAAAAAAAAAAAAAAAATTTAATGACCATGCTATAAAAACCTAGACGTCTTAATACCATTGGTATAACATTATTTTTCGATGAAATTCAAAACTTCAATTCCAAAGCGATATCGCTTTTGCACTTTTCAGGAAAATTGGCCACTCTGGAGAAACACACTCGTCCAAGGCCAAAACATCGAAAAGGTAATATCAAGAAAGAGAGAGAGAGAGAGAGAGAGAGAGAGAGAGAGAGAGAGAGAGAGAGAGAGAGAGCGTGAGAGCGGATGGCAATCGATTGACAAGCAAGATTCTCTTCGGAGCAATAACATCTTAGGTCTAGGCCGGATACGAGATAATTTATTTAACTTTACTCTTGTATGTTTCAGCTTTTCTTTCGTTTCTACAGAGTCAAATAAACATTTTCATATCGTAATATATATGCCAACTTTATATTAAAATACAACAACAACAACAAGTACAAGTTCATAACATTTAGAAAGATTAATTAATTTGTTATAATAAAAAAGAAAAAAATAAGAAGAAAACACACTTATATATATATATATATTATATAAGAGGGACAATTTCACATGTATGTACAAAATGTATTGGAAATAAAAAATATAGAAGAGTGATCGTAAAGGCTATCGAGGCCGACGAAAAGCTTTAACCTGATTTTTCGACTAACATCGAGGAGTTTTCAACTCCAGGTATAGACTCTTGATTGTCTGAGTCGCGAAAAAAAGAGAGAAAGTGAAGAGGAGCGGAGAACCGCACGAGGACGTGCAGTTTGGCGTCTATCAGATCGAGCTCGAGTGGTTTCATGCCCTATCGACAACTCATCCGGACCGTTTTTTTTTTTCCCAAGCATTACAAGGGGAAGAGCAAGTATGGTAGTCCCGTTTTCCAAGGCGCAAAAGTATTAAATGATTTTCTCTCTCTTTCTTTCATGCTATACTTGGCTTGACACGATAGTAGTGAAGACCGAGGGAGAGAGAACAAGAGAGAATGAGAGAGAACGATTTATAAGAGGTCAAGTAGAGTTCAAAGAAAATGAAGCACGGAAGTCAAGAGTTGGGAGAAAAAAAATTGATGATTCGTCGTCGTCGTCGTCGTCGTCGTAAGGTGGTAGGAAGAGAAAGAGAAGAAAAATAAAAAAAATGCAAATGTAGGTATGTGTGGTGGAAAAAAATTTCTCGTGCTGGTTAAAACTGTAGAATAAAGGCGCGCTTTGAGAGATCTATGTATGTACCTATATATCTATCTCTTCGTGTGCATATTAAGTTTATTAGAGTACGCAAGTATTTGTTAGGACGTAGTCACTGACCTTTTTTCGACGTTCGAAACGAATCGTCTTTAGGCACGTACTGGATATCGTAAACAATAGTAGTATTTGGTAGGATTATTTTTTCTTTGTTGATTTTGTAAACGGCGTACTTAAATGCTAACTCCGAGGGACTTTCCTTTTGATCATCTGTAAAAATTGCACCTGAAACAAAGTAAAACTTTCTTATGTCTAATTTATATAGGTACATATGTATTGACTGATACGTGTACATATACATATATGAGCAGAAACACGTATAATCATCCGTTATATGCTTTAAAAAAAAAGTAAAAATTTTTTCAAACTACGCTCTTGATCCAAAGTTTTTTTTTGTTTTTGAGGACCTATGTGTTAAGGAAAAAATCGGGTGTCAGCTAAATAGGCGATGTGACACACTTTTTTACGACAATCTTTGTCTTCCCATTTAAACCGCATGTTAAAAATTCGCCAAAATTGGCAATTTTCCTTTTTTTGCCTATTATTTGTTTTTTCTAAAGTAGATAGAAAAACTGCACCAGAACGACAAAATCCTACATTCATCGTGTGTATTTCATTTCACATTTTCTTTGTTTCTTTCTCTTTTTTCCTGCCTTTTTTTTGAAAAAGCGCATTACTATGCAAACTCTGTAATCAGTGATACATATACGTGAAACGTATATAGCAGAAGTAACATATAGGTATACATCACGTGGCGCGCTGAAAATACAGTGCTAATTTGAATTTACGCTTTTGGGTTTACCTCAAAATTGAGAGTGGATATACATATACATCGCAGGTGTAGAACCGTACTGGTAACGTGTAAATCCGCCTAAAATTCAATAGAATTGCGTCAGTCAGCTCGGAGACTCGGGAAAAAAATCGTGGATGCGCCCACGCGAATTAAAAATTGTCAATTCGACAGCAGTGGAACTGCTACACATATTATATGGAATCATCGATAATGAAATTTGTCTAGCAGACAGCAGCACACAGACGATAATAATATTATGTATATATACTACAGATCCACAATCCACATCCGACATCTATGGTCAGCTCGAGCTTTCTAAGTTGATCGAATTAACCGAGTGGAATTTCGTAAGCGAGTTAAGTGCAGTTGTGAAGTTGGCGTCGCGGCTCGCGGGTTCGATGTCGTCGTCGTCGTCGTCGATGAATCACAACACACATACACACAGTGACACAGGGAGACACTGCACATCGCCGTCCGCCTTCCTGCCTGTGAATTAATGGCTCTGCCAGAAGATAGATAGAGAGAGAAAGAGTCTAAGTCTGAGTGTGTGTGTGTGTGTGTGTGTGTGTCGTGTCGCGTCCACGGCGCCAGGGCGGGAGTTTTAATCAGATTCGAATAATTAGCCAGCAAGGAATTGCGGATTTTCGAGCAAGGAGTAAGGCAACGAGTGGGATGGAGAGCAGCAGCGCTTTGATGCGATTATGGTCCACCGACAAGCTCGCTCCCACATCTCTCTCCTATTTCCTCCTCCTCCTCCCCTAGCCGTTCTCTCTACTCCAGTTGCATATACACGCACACCCCAGCACAGCGAGAGCAGCTCTTGCTCCTACTCTCTTCCAATCTCTTAAGTATCTCTCGCTCGTGGAGAAAGTTTTCGCGTCGTTACGCAAATGAGCAAGGAAGGGCAAGGGGGTTACGAGGAGGAAGGGGGGGGGAGGAAAGAGGGGAAGCACATTAGAATGGCCATTTGTGCTTTTCAGACACTGCTCCAAGCGATTAGATAAACCGCTATCCTCCATAGCTGCTGCTGCTGCTGTTTGCGCCCGGGTGCACCCCGCGCACCTGACTCTGCCTATATATCAGCTGGCTATACGTATGTACCAAGAGATTTCCTCACGCGCTGTCACACAAAGTTGCGCCTAGCTCTCAATGTTTCGCCGAAAGAAAGCTCAAATTGCCGCGACGCTTACTCTCGACTTGCGCGCGGCTGTAGAAAATTCGCCCCATAGCAAACGCACGACAGACGGCGAAGGAAAGAGAACGAGGGAGATATATATATATATATATATATATATATATATATATATATATATATATATATACCTAAAGTTGGATGGGAGTAGGAAAATTATTCGCAATCCAAGTCAGCATAGCCCCGCTAGGATGGTGAGAACTAGACTACCTATACTATATAGAGAAGCTCTGTATATGCGCTGGACCGCGGTCGCTTAGCTTTCTTTTACTCCACATGCAGCTTACTTGCGGCGCGCGAGGCAGAATAGCAGGCTTGCGCGACAATTTATGCTGACGGATTGCTATTGCTACGTGTATGAGAGAAGGAGGAGGAGGAGGAGGAGAAGGACGTATGGGTGATTCGGACGCTCCGACGCTTTAATCCCCTGCCATTATGCCCTTTTGCGCTTCAGTGCGAAGGGAAAAACTCTCGAGGCGATTTTCTTGACGCGACCTGAGAGCAGACCGGAATTAACTTTTTTCAGAATCAAGTAATTTCGCGTTTAATTACGGCTCGATTGTTTCGCTGGACTTTTATTGCGACGTGTGGTAGCTGTGTGTATACTCCACCGGAAGATTCAATTATCCGAAGCGACATTACCCCCCCCCCCCACACCTTATTTTTCTATTTTTTTTCTATTTCTATTTTTCTTTTTTATTCTATCGATTTTTTTTCATATTTTTCTTTTTTGACTTTCCACATATAATCCATTAAACTTGATTGCTATTTTAACTTTTTTATTTACTGATAGTATTTTGTCAAATGCACTTTTTGTAGTCTTTTTTTGTATAGTTTTAGCTTTTTATCAAAAAGCTTTTACTTTGATAGTCAATAAAAAATTTTAATCAAATAAAATATTTGAATGAAATTTATTTTATATAAATTTGGTTTTGTTATTAACATACATGATTTTTCAACGTTTAAAAAATATGTTAAAACAATATTACTTTGAGATAAATAGATAGATATAAATAGGTGTGATGCAAGAAAAAGTATATGCAGGAAAGAGAGAGAGAGAGAGAGAGAAAGAAAATATGAGGAAATGTGTGCCGAACATTGAATTATTGTGGTCAGTTACATCTGTACACGGGCTTGGCAATATAGACGCATAGAAGCGATATACTTAATGCGCTTCCGGGTTTACTATACGCAGCTTGCCATTAACAACAACTATACAACCACAACAAGTCCACTTCAAAATAATGTCCATATGCAGTTATATATTATTTTCTTTTTTTATATACGCATAAGTTATATATACATCAGCTAAAGAATTGACAGTGGCGCACTTATGATAATTTTCCAGCTGCTCGAGCCACCCTTGTATAGGAATATAATTATGAGAAAGCTTATAAATATGATAGGCGACATTGAGTTAAAGAAACGTGGGTTGCGCAATAAGAGCAGTATACTTACAGCAACTTCAATTCTCCTCCTTCAAAAAATAATCTATTTATGTATAACGAATTGCTACAGATCCAGCCATCCACACTGCCGCTTCTTCGATTAAAAAGACTTGGATTGCTCAATGGATGTACGTGTATATGTATGTGAAAAGAATTAACATTCAAATATGCGCGCGCGCGTGTGTGTGCCGCTGCTGATGGAATAATTTTTCGACTCGCATCTGTCCAACTCTCCGCAAGTATCTACGTCCCATTATATGACTGATTAACGATCCGATCCATAATGGATCGAGACGCGCTTTTAATTGAGTTCAGGCTATCACGTGCGGGCTTGTTTTCGCTTTCGCGTCGATGAGCGCTCGCAAGTCGCCCGCGTGTGATGAGCTTTCGTACCCGTAAAAAGCCGCGACAGCTGCCCTACACAGACCCACACAGACACACACAAACTCTCATCTCTCTATATGATATTATAAGAGTTGAAGTAGCTATGTAGACCAGTAAATGTATAGAGAACTACATCACCTATATCTACCGCTATATCTATAACTATATAATATGATTAGTGAGAGCAACTATTTGTTATTTTTTTATCGCTTATCGATTACCGTCAATATTTCGTAAAATCGCGCTAATTGTTACGTAATAATTATTGCTATAAGTAAACTTGCACGCATGCACGGATACACATACGAGTGATTGCAAGTTTATCGAAATTATAAAAGTTGTTTGTAATAATAAAAGGGAAAGTGGTATACGATAGACATATAAAAAAGGGTAAGCACAGTCGAGGCAAGCGTTTAGAAAAAGATCAAAAAGATCGTTCGTTCGTTCGTTCGTTCGTTTAGTCGTATAGGGGTACATGAGGGTACACATAAAGTAATTAAAATAGCACGACGGGGAAACATTAATTAGCGAAAATCACTAGCCAAGCTCAAGACGACGGTGCGTGATGTACATATATACATGCAGTTAATTGGAAATTGAGAAAGAGAGACCCTGAGAATAAACACACGCACGCACACACACACACACACACACACACACACTTTGACAGAATATGGCATGGTAGTAGTTAGTTTAGCGAGAAATGTGAATATACGTATCTACATATTATGTATAAGCAGCGATCAGCTTGTGTATATTTATAAATGTGTGCGTGCGTTTATATATGTATATAAAGACTAAAGCTCACATGCAAGGCGTGCATGCAGTATACTATATACGTAGTACAGCGCAGAATGTGTATGTGTGAGTGTGTGTGTGTGTGTGTGTGTGCGCATAAGTGTATACATACATTATATATGAGTTGAGAAAGCGAGAACCCCGCAGCAGCTGGAAATATGGGACAGCATAGCTTTGAGAGAGCCCGCGCGCAATCCCCGCTAATGTAGCTTCGAGCCATTTTCAGAGCAGCAGTCAGCGAACTAAACAGACACACACACACACACACACACATACATACATGCAGCTCAAGATCGAATGTGCGCCACGACACCAATTACGCGATTCGACCGCATCGCCGGACATGACTACAAGCCTCTCTGATCTTTCTCTCTCCCTCCCTCCCTCGATACTGTATGTGAGCTATTTTTTTTGCTTCCCTCCCTTTGCCCCGAAGGAGGCAGACTCGCTTATCGAGCTGTATTGATTATTGAAGCTTAAAACTTAATTACTTTATTATATAATTTTCTGCAGTGTATCTCACCTCTCCTGCTGCCGCCGCCGCCGCTGCTATTACTACTTCTGTTACTGACCTTTTTTTTTCTCTCGAAAAACGCTCGCATTTTTTAACTTTATTGATTAACGCTTTTTACGTATAGTTATGTTTTTGTTTTTTTTTTTCTTTTACATTTTTTTAGCTCTTCATCTTTTATTTATTTATTAAATTAATTGCTTCCGCAAACGAGCGCGTGTAACTTGAATTCTTTTGTCCAGCAGGTATGCACGATACACACGTGTATAAATTCATAAATATGCAATTAAAATTGGCTATTCCGTTTCCACTGCTTAAATAAACTCTTGCAAATGACATACACTATGAAATTTTTTCATTCAATTTCCTTATTGGACATCCGAGTTCTTTATTTAAATGAAGATTACTAATATATGTCAGAGCTTTTTTCTCTCCGACAAAAAAACTTTTATGGAATCTCTCAAAACAAAATATCTTCTTTTTTTTCCTTCTTGTAATAACAAGCTTTGAATGAAGACTTTCTCTCTCTCTCTCTCTCTCTCTCTCTCTCTCTCTCTCTCTCTCTCTCTTCTTGCTCTTTATTTCTCTCTCATGCTTTAGCGTAAGCACAAAATTCATTAGCAAGTAATTTCATTGAGATGAATCTTCGTCGAGCAGTGCAGCATTGAAACTTGAAAGTTTATTACTACACTCTTAGTACTTTATTATGCAAATTAGGATGAATAAAATATAACACGTATAATTCAAGCTATCAACTAATATAAAATACATAATTTTTATAAAAAAAAATAAATGCTTGAAAATTTATAGGCTCATTTATTTTAGAACTCAAATAAAATTTTATATATTTTGCCAAAAATCCAGCATGAGAAATATATATTTATATACAAGGAATTCTTAAGCACGCCAATAAAAGATAATGCGTGCAGTATAATGAGCATGTGTACGTAGCACGGCGCGCCATTCACAGGCAACCATAAGTGTTCGCACGTGCTTGGGACTAGCGAGTTTCCAGGCTTTACATCTTAAGCTTTACCCTTTAGAGATTTCATTGTTTCTTCTTTTTTTTTTATTCTCATGCAAATACTTTATACAATTAAACTTTAACGCATGATTTGATATTTTTTTTTTTTTAATATAGGCTAAAATTTTTAAATATACTTTAATGGACGTTAATGATTATATTAGAAGACAATAAAAGAAAAAATTAAACGCGCATAATTAATGATTGGCCATATTTTTTTCAAATGCTCGTCTAAAAAGGAAATTTCAGCCAATGAAGCCGAAGATTTTCGGGTAATTGAACGTATATAATAAGTACGCAGGAGAAGAAGAAGAAGAAGAAGAAGAAAAAGTAGGGAAGAGAGACAGTTGCAGTGGCAAAGAAAAATATAATTATAGCCTGGTAAAATTTGCTTGCATACACAGCACTGATACCACTTCGGCGGTAGTCTCGCGAAGTGGTTCTCCCTTTGCAATTCACAAAAAACTACTGCTACTACTACTACTACTACTACTCACTAATGCGTATAAATTCTTGAAAAAGAGAGAAAGCCGAGCTCCCCGAGATTTACAGCAGACTCCCGGTTAGCCAGAGCAAGAAGGGAAGGGTATAAAGCATCAGAGGTCTGCATGCGCGGAACGAGACTTAACTCGCTCCAAGCCCATGCGTATAACACACAACCCGGCCTCTGCTTCTTATATTTAAATATTTATTTTTCTTCTCCGACACGATAAATATAGAGAGCCAAATATCCAGCTGCTGCTGCTGCTGGGCTCTTCGTCATTTCTATATCACTCCTTGCTTCGCTTGACTTGCCCTTTCGCCCACAAGTCTCCCCGGCTTCAGCGTCTTCTGGCTGCATGACGCTGGATAACCACCAGTCAGCCCGTATACTACCAGCCCTCTCGATTTAAGCGCAGCAGCTTTACTGCTTCTACCACGTGCGATTATTCACGATTCGGATATCTCGGACATTAGGCGTCTCTCCAGTAACTCAGCGATAAAATAATAGGTCGCCTCTCCTACACGGACGACATCCTACAGCCTCTCCGTAAAACACAAGCTGGTCAAGTTAGTCCGCTGGCGCAACTAAATTTTCATAGGACAACTGGTTTTTCTTTCTTTTTTTTACACTTTAAATTTTTTTATTCTTGCTGATTTTTACAAAATTCAAATCAAAGATATTGATCTTAACTTATTGCTTTGTTAAAAATGTGTTTAAGGCATAGATATCTCTTTCAGGTTCCCAGACTCCACGATTAAAAAAGATTTCTTTGACGATTCGGAAATACCACAAAGTTTTTGTCGTGTAAAAATTTTTCGGAAATATCGTTACATTTATTAAAACATTAAGACAAAAAGAAAGTGTCATTGAGAGAGAGATTTAAGTGTAAGCACGTGTACGCATCAATAGCTTGGAATTGTTGAATAGCCTGGCTAATTAACGAACGAGCTTTGAGTGCACCTCATTTCATCGAAGCAGCTTACTCGGGCTCGTCATCGGCCTGTCGATGCTGAATTTGATTAAAGATGCCGAGAGAGTCTTTTTATGACGTCCAGGACGGAATATACTATTATTTACGATAGGCCGAGAAAACTCGAAGTATACAAAGCCTGAAGGCAAAAAAGTTTTCGGACCTCCTCCACCTCTTCCTTCCAACTCCACTTCTTCCCCCTCCTCCTTCTCATCTTCATCTTACCTGCTTCCTCGTCCGCGCGTATAATCAAGAAAAAGTTTGTACTTTAGATTGCCAATCGAATTAAGCACGTGCTCTCCCTCTCTCTCTCTCTCTCTCATCGGCTTGATTCATTTGGCCCAGGCCCTTAATTATATTCCTCACTTTTATCTATCTTCCAGACGACTTGCTTTTCCACCTCTCCCTTTTCTCATGAGCCCACACCCTACTCTTTCATTTAGTTCTGTAATTCTTCATCTACGAAATCTCTCCAACTACTTTACGACTATATCTTTATTCCTTTGAGTCTGCATTTATATTTCCATCCTTTTTTTCCCAACATTATAATACTCGACTATTACTTATCTTAAAATAATAATAATAATAATAATAATAATAAAATAATAATAATAATAATAATAATAATAATAATAATAATAATAATAATAATAATAATAATAATAATAATAATAATAATAATAATAATAATAATAAATAAATAAATAAATAAATAAATAAATAAATAAATAATAATAATAAAAACTTTTTAATTATTAATTATTAGTGCCAAAAAGTTTGCTAAGATCAAGTAGTTTATTTCAAAAATTTTTATTTTTAGTAATTAGAAGTAGTTGATTATAATTCAATGGTTTTATTGACTATGCCTAAAAGTACTTATCGCGATAAGCCGTTTCATAAAAAAAATTTTGCTGAGGAATTGTTTTTCTTTGATAAAATAATCCCCTTGCCATCGTCGTTTTATTTCCTCATTACCTGCATGGACGGTGACCTTAACGCGCGAACTTTATTTTATTGACGAATAAGTAACAGGAAGAATTAACGTAGCCCGTAATTTTCACAAGGTAATATTTTTAAATTTCTTCCTATAGCTCCTTACAATATTAAAATAAAAAAAAATCAATACTTGACTATTTTTTTTATATAATTCTATTGTCGATATCCGTATTTAAAAATGAAAACTTATTAAGCTTAAGAACAGCATGAGTAGGCTGCACATTTGGATATCGGAAATAGATAGCTTTCTTACACTTGACTCCGACTACTGTAGAAGGGCATTGAATTATTCAAGCGGAATAACATGTGAACATCTTTAAAATTGTACATAACGATGTATGTAATATGAAAATCTGAGTATGTATAACATAAAAAATAACGACCATCAAACGCGTACAAAAATCGAAATTTGAATCTGTTAAAATTTGAAAAGCATTTTGGTATGAAATTACAAGAAAAGAAATATTCAGCGAGGACAAGTTCGTAAAGACAAGCCTCTTTTAGAAGCGACAGCAGGGCAAACAGGGGAAAAGGTCGGATGTACTACTGCAGCTCTCGAGTTTTCCGGCAGTAATACTACTACTACTTTCTGCGAGGCTATTCAGCCACGCGGGAGTGGCGAGTGTGTATGTGTGTAGGACCTGGCGCCAAAAGCCGAAAACGAGCTTCTCCTCCTTCTCCTCTGCCGCGAGTACTTCAGCCCTCGAGCTCTCCTCGCTTCGACTCAAAGTGGGTCGTCCTTGAGAGCAGCAGATATAAATAACTCATGTCCCGTAGAAAAGGTTTGAGGAGTGGGAGGAGGTGGGGGGGGAGTGAAGGAGGGGTTTATAAGATTGGTAAATAAGGAGAAAAGGCGAAAGTGGAGATTCATGGAGTGCTGCGGCTCCTGTGGTATACGTAACGAGGTGTGATGCATTCAAAGTCTCGAGCGGAAAAAAGTGGGGAAATACCTACTTTGACTGGGGGGGGGGAGCTGTCGGGAATTGAGCGAATTGTTTTACAAATGACTCGTGACATTTGCCCCAAGAGTTAACGTCCAACTTTTGAAAGTTTGCGCTGTTTAACTTGGAAATTTTCTCAACTGCAGCTTACAGGTTTTCGGTAAAAGTATAGAAGATCGCGAATGGACGCGAGGAGAGAGGGACGAAGTGACGAAGAGAGAGAGAGAGAGATGTCATGAATAAAAGAAGCAAACATTATGTATTATTCCGGCTGATGAAATCAAAACGGTGAATAAATGAAACCTTTGATGATCTAAGCAAGTGGATAAAAAAAATCTAAGCCCACTATAGCAGCAGCAGTTGCAGCAGCTTGATACAGAGGCGGGACTTTACTACGAGTTACCGTATAAGAATAATAGATAAGCAAGGAAAAGGAGGATCACACTGCGATGGAGCCGAGTTGGAAAAAAAAAAAGAAAAAATAAAGATCCAAAGAAAGTAGTCCGGGTATTTTCTTTCTCTCTCCCTAACTCTCTCTCTCTTCTTCTCTCGCTCGCTCATGTATTATTCATTCAGGATCATGACTGATACCTCAAAGGTGGCAGCTTTTTTACAGTAGCCCGCCGCGCAGTTCAGGCCTCGCTTGCTTTCGAATCACGACTTGTCGATCTTCGTGCGCGCGTGCGCGCATACACAGTAGAACGAGGCGCGACCTGGTCAGACGCCTGACGACGACGACGACGACGACGACGACGACTTGTTCCTTCCCTCGCGTCTAGCACCGCAGCGGTGACTTCTTTTATACAGCATAAACGCAACAGCCACGACACTAAGCTTGCAATGAAAAGCCAATTTCGCGTAGCTTGCGCGGTCACTTCATATTTCACTTTAAGCCTTTCCCCCCTCCCTCCTACTCCCCCCTCTCTCTCTCTTCTCTCCCTTTCTCTCCTTGGTCTTCTCATCCTTCTCTTTGATTTACAACCTGGATCCAATTCATCAAGGAACACGAGTTGAGCGCCTTTTGAAATTTATTGTGTCGCGCTGTACACGCGCTTGCTCACGCCTCCGCGACTTGTATGTAGGGACTTGGCTTTCGTTTGAACAGCACTCGCTTCACTGATTCTTCTGACTACGGGGGCTCATTGAAAAGACTCCAAGCTCTACGGATCCAGACCAACCTTTTTTTTAGCTTAGAAAGTTGCTTACAAAGGGTAGTAAGTTTCCAGTTTTTAAAATTCAGGGATATGTTTGATTAATGGTTATTAAATTAAATAAAAATATTGTGCTTGCAAGCTTTGCATTAATAGAACATGTATGTATGCCCATCATTCTTGGCGGCAAAACAGTGTATGAACGGAATAATGAAAAATTTATTTAATCAGATAACGTTCTTGTAGTAGCACCATACACACATCCTTTATTTTTTTTTTTTTTGTTTTTTGTTTTTTCTTTTTTGTTTGGTAGAGTATATTAAAAATTGAAATTCAAGTGCACCTCAACACTTGGCGTTTCCTTATTAAGCAATTAAGACTTTTTCCCTCGGGTAGAAGAAAGAATAAAGTGCCGGTATAGTGACAACAGTTCAGCTGCACAGCTGGTCTCTTACACGTATTTTTCTCCCTTGGAGAAACGTTTCTTGCGACGTGAGTCAGCTAACTCTCCGGATCTTCTTTATCTCACTCGCAGCGCGTCGAGTGGTTTTTTAGCTGGACGCTTGCCCTACTTAAGCTCACCCCTTGCAAACAAAGACGAATGTACTGCTGATTAGTATAGCTTTTTTCATCTTTTGGTTTATCGTTAGAGCTTTTTTATTTTCTCCGATTACAATAATAATAATAATTATTATTGTTATTATTCTTATTCTTGTTATTATTATTATTATTAATACATTTTTTAAATATTCTACAGCACATGAAATAAAGGAAAATTCGTGAAATGTTTATCGAAGATAAAGAATCTTTTGGTTTAAGGGGAAGGATTACACGATGCAATTGAGTGCTATCAAGGACTTGATTTACAGATTAAACATTTTAAGACGCGACGACACTCTCTGGATGTGTTTGCTTTCCGAGCTTCTTTGCCAACTGAAATCCTTCAAGTGGACCAGAGCTTTCCATAAGCATCTTGGCACGTGGCTAGCTACACTACTCCGGCCGGATCGACGAAATTTTCGTTGTTGACCTAGGGATTATCGAGAGAGTGGAAAACTACTTGGGGAAAAAAGCTCTTAAGCTTTACTAGTACTTAGTACACACATATTGTGTTTGATTGTTTTTTTTACTCGAACTTATTTTTATTTATTCCGTATGATTTTGTTGCATAAATTAAAAATAGAATTGAAAACATTATTAGTTAATTCAAATCATATTAGTATGATTAAAAAAATTTATTATCGGCGTATATCGTTCAAAACGCAGTATAATTAATATCGTGCAGCTTCGAGTAACCATTGTGAATGCACTTAAAAAATATATTTTTTTTAACATAGCTACTAGGGACGAGATCAGAGAGAGAGAGAGAGAGAGAGAGAGAGAGAGAGAGAGAGAGAGAGCAAGTGAACGAACGAAGCCGAGGAAGCCCTGCGATAGTGGCTCTTAGTTAAGTCGACGTCCACCTACATAAAGTGTTGGCCCGTGGAGAGCCAACTCTCTGACTCGACTTGACATGGCGTAAGGCCACCGTCGAGTCGAGCATTGTAGAAAAATAAAGCGTCCACTTTCTGAGTATTCTTAGGGCATTATTTTTTTTTCTTTTTCTTCACGTCTTTTTTTTTTTTTTTGGAGAAGAGCTAATCTGCCAGAAACAGTAATTTCAACTGCTGTTTAGTTCACTAATGGTGACTATAATTGTTTTCACATCATTTCGAGAAAGAAGAAAAATTTCAAAGGTGAAAAGTGGTTACTTTATTAATAATAAAGTTCAAGTTTAAGTCAGTTCTTCAATTGCATATTTTAATTCTAGTCTTGAGTTTCAGTTTGAGTGAAAGAAAGAAGTAAGATTTAATATTTATTTAAAGAACGGCTAATTAAAAGGTTTTTTTTTAACAAAAAAAAATATATATAACAACTCGTTTTCACAAGAAGTCTAGCGCGAGATCGAAAAAGAAGGAGCCATTAAATTAGCAGTAAAACTTTTACTACCAAGGAGATGAATTCTTGAAAGTATAAACTAAAGCTTTCACGCTTTATTTTACTTTACTTTTTTCTGCAAGTCGTAAATTTATGTGTTTCATTGTTGGCCATGAGTGTTAATGTCGAAGGGCAGAGGTGAATTAAACGGAGGAGTGAAATACAATACCGGTATATATAGCAAAGCACGCGAACTTGATCTTCTCCTCTTAGGTTTGTTATACAGGTATGCGAGAGCACATCAGAACTGTATTGTAGCTGCTCGTGTGTGAAATTCATTGCAATACTTTACCCTTTCAAAAAATAGTATACACAGCTCTTTTCACAGCAAAAGACAAACCAGACAGTCATCGACTTAGTCCTTTTTTATAATCCACTTCACTTTCTTAAAATTTCTCCAGATTTTTTCTGTTAAGAATTTTCGTTTTTCAATCATTTATTATTTATATTAAAAAGAACAACGCTATCTTTTTCCTGCACATTTTAGGACTACAATCAATGAAAATATTATCTTCTATTAATATGGTATACATTCAGCTTGATTATTATAAACAAACTGACTACGAGTCAAAGTTTGCAGCATATTAATATAAATGCACGAATGAAATTGAAATAGTTTGTGCATTGATATGTAAGTGCAAGTCATAAATCGAGATCCCATTTCTCGAGAGGAACGCTAATCCAATAACTCTAGATATATATACAGGTATATATGTAATATCTTCTTTTGCGCGATGCATATTGAAAGGAACAAATTGCATCCGGCTGATAGCGTACGTAGTATATATATATATATATATGCAAGTATTTTGAGCCACTTTAAATTGAATCAAATTCCGAAGGAGGTCGGAGAACACCCGAGAGTACGGACGTGTTTAGAAGGACATTTTGATGTCTTGGATGAGTCAATCAAGCACGTGATCAGCATTCGTTGATGGCCTTCACGAACATTTCCTCGGGCTGACAATTTGTCTGTAGCATATGTGGGGGACTAGAGAAATTCATGTTTTGTTTAGTTCATATTTTCGAAAGAACAAAAATTATTGATAATATTTTATTTGTCATCGAAATAAAACTAATGATTTGAGTAAAGTCAAATTGTGCTTGAATAAAAAGGCAATATTAAAAATTCAATCCTTAGTTTTAGATTAATTCAAAAATTTGATTGGCCATTTTTGTGCTCCAAGTATATATTTGACCTGACCTCACTGATATTCTCTCAGCAGTTACTTTAAAACCGTATCTCTTGAACTCTACTGTTCTTTGATCCCGTTTATTTTTAAGCCAAAATATGTCAAAAAAGACAATTAAGTACCAAATAAGTGTATCAAATTATGAAATGCAAATAATTGACCTGAAAAAAATGATTTTAGGCATTAACGCAAAAAATATCAATTCTCATATCATCTTAAGAGAAAAAAGAAGGAAAAAGACAAGAGCAAGCAAGAAGAGCCTTTCATTGTCTCCCAGATCGGCTGTGGCTGGTCACTGGAACAGGACGAAAAGCAAAAAAAGGTCTTTCAGCTGTAAATCCTGAAGAAGAAGCAGCAGCAGCAGCTCGAAGAGCAAACGACGTAGAAAATCTGGAAAATACGGCGTGGCTTCGAGGCTGGCGCGGCGGCTCTCGGTTGTAACGTGCGCGCGTGGGGGGAAAGATTCGTCGCGACGCTATAGGGATGTGACTCGTCGATGCGGCTCGAATCGTATTGTCGCGTAAACTGCTAGGATATGGCGATCCCCCGCATCTACATATACCCATATATGCGAAAGCCGATTCTCGATGCGTGACAAACCAAGTGTGCTTTTTGCCTCTTTCGCGATCCGTTTTCGGGCTTTGCGCTTGACGTCTGTATCCGTCTTTCATCCCCGCTTATATCTTGAGCTCTTCTCCCTCCACCTTCACTGCTGTTTCTTTGGCAATTTTTTTATACGTAACTTTTTTTCTCTTTAAATCATTTTAAAATTTATGTGTAGTTTTAAAAAAAAAATTATTTTTGTTGTGCAATACCAATTGAACATAATTAATGATGAAACTATAGCCTCTTGTGAGACTGGAATTTTTTTGAGTCGTCGCGGAAACAAGACCATACAACGCAGACTTGCGATAAAAACGAAAAGTCGAATTAAAATGTCCAGAAGAAATACTAAGCGAATAAAGAAAGAAAGAAAGAGAGAGAGAGAGAGAGAGAGAGAGTAAAAGAAAAGATTGAAAATAGTTGGATTGAAAGAATGATTGGTAGAAATAACGGACAGAAACAATTCGAGTATCATCCCGTGTACGTTTGTCCAAGAGCTACACTTCCCTCCGTTGTCGATCCACTCGTGTTCATGACTCTCGCTCGACTCTTCACGCTCGATATCTCTATTGCGAAGAGCAAAGAAGAGCTGCTCTCTCTCTCTCTCTCTCTCTTTTATCTACTCAGTAGCTAGACCACCTCTCTCCCATTGGCTTTGGACGGCAGAGAGAGAAAGAGAGGCCCTGGCACTTTACCAAGCAAAGTTCACGCGCAGCCGGTACCTACATGTATACCTATATACGCGTGATTAGGAGCCTGTTTATCGGAGGCCGCTTGAATTACGATTGCGCGAGAGAAGAAAAGAGATTCTACTTTGCCCTTGATAAATCATTACCTCTAAACCTGCTTCAAGTAAAGCGGATGAAAGCTTCAGCGATGCAAAAAAACGGGGGAAATAAAGAGCGCGAGCTTCTCTTCTACTCGCTGTACTGCTGCTGCTGCTGCCTGCCTGCTGCTCCTTTACAGAAGCGTATACTTGCTTAAAGTGCTTTAATAACATGGTTTGTTCGCCAAAGGAGCTGTTATTTCAGAAATTTCTTTTCGAAAAATCTTTACTCGCTGAGAATACGCTTAGCCTTTTAGTCAAGCAAAATGTAAAATCATTTAACTGGTCTGTCTCTTGAAAATTGCTCAAAACTTATAAGACAACATTTTATAATAGTGCAATTTCAAAAAGTCTTAATTAATTGAAAATCTTTTTTTTGTTCAATTGGAAACTATTTAAAACTCATTTGTCAACGGCGTTTAAGAAAGGAATTAAAGCTTCCCGTAAAATAACACATTTCTCGAGAAAGATTTGTATTTTTTTATCCACGCTTAAGACAACCTTGAAGCAGCTTCGTAAATAATTTAAAGACAGATAAAAAAAAAGGGAAAGCAATGAAAAAGTCAGGCGTTTAATTTAAATAAATTTTAATCGTTGCCCCAAGTCAACAAAATCAGAGTATCAAGAATTTTTTTTTTTTTCACAACCGTACTATATAAATGAAAATTCTCATAGACCAACGAAAGAGAGAGAGAGAGAGAGAGAGAGAGAGAGAGAGAGAGAGAGAGAGAGAGAGAGAGAGAAAAGGGAAAGGAGATGAAGGGTGGGGGGAAAGGGAGGGGAGAGGGCGAGAAGAAAAAAGACAAAGAAAAAAAAAAAAGAGAGAGAGAGAGAGAGAGAGAGAGAGAGAGAGAGAGAGAGAGAGAGAGAGAGAGAGAAAATTGCAATGATCTGAAGTGTCGGGGGAAAGACAGGAGGGAACTCGAGTAGAAAAAGAATGAGTAAATTCAAGTAGCTTCTTGAGAGCTTGCTGCCGGAGAGACCGGAAAAGCGACAGCGCGTCTAGTGGAAAGGAATTAAATGTACGCCTGCTATTGTGATACAGGTACCTATATATTGAAAGTCTTATTCAAAAACATTTATAGCCTTCGCAATAGCAGAAGATGCATTCATTTATTCAAGAGATGACAGAGCTTCGCTTTTCTATTTAATCATATACATTTTCAAAAAAAAATTTTTCTTCGTTTCATTTTTTTTTTATTGTTATTACCTACTGCTGCGTAAGAATGAAAATAAAGTAATGGCTGGAGATTTGATAGTTAGCCATATATTTATGTCGCATGTCCGAGGGCGTTGAACGAGTGGGGTAGAAAATTCGACGAGTTGTTGTTGTTGTTGTTGTTTGATTGATCTCGGACAGTAGTAGATCCGGGGCTCTGGAAAGGTTTTACGCATACGAAGCCAATATTACCGAATCAGAAATGATCTCCCTCAGTCTCGTCGCGGGTGTCAAGGGAGTTTGGCTATTGGACTCGGATCCTCCGGAACATTCGTCACTCGCTACACTCGTCGGCATATATAGCTACACATATATATATATAGGTATGTACACTGGGCCTGGCTATATAAAGGAGTATAGGTATAGAGTTGTGTTTGTCAAGTAGCTAGCCGAGCGTTAGAGCGCCCGAGGACGAATTGTAGGCTGCAGGTATATTCGGTATACAGCCGACAGAATCGAAGCAAAATTAATGCCTCGTTGCGGGCTGCAGATTGCAAAAGTCTAGAGAGGAGAAAGAGGCCTGCGCTTTGCTTAGCATCCAATTACCCTGCCTGCGCAGAGAGAAAGAGAATTTAAATTTCGCACACTCGCGCGCGTCATTGTCAATTAGAAATTTGATTCAATCATACAAATCAAAACCTTTTCTTCTCGTGATATAAAGATGTTTGATTTATTAATTATTCTTTTCTTTTCTTTTAAATCAATCGTAAATACAGTGATAGGTATATATATTTTCAGTACCTTCAGCAATGAGATCAGAGAAAAGTGCGTCTTTTCTTAGCACATAAGTATCTACGCTTAACTTCATTCAATACAGCCTCTTACAATCGTATAATATATAGATATTTAGTTATTATATAGATATATGCGCATACTACGCTTGGCTTCAGAGATTCCTCACATTACTTAGCGGCTTTAGCCATTGTACTTGTATTCTTTTATTCGAAGATATCTATATATAGTACAATTGGATTGAGAAGCTGGAATATAATGTACACATTTAAAAAGTGGGTATGAGATGAGTGATGGCGAGGAGCAAGAGAGCGAAAAAAATAATCTTTTACTGTACAGCAGCTCTACAGTTCCCCTTTGCACATAGTACATACAAGGAAAAAAAGGTTATTCCCAAAGAAAGAGGAGTAGAGAAGTAAAAGTTGGAAAAGTCGGTGCGGCTTTGAAAGTGTCGTCGTCGGGGGGAGAGGACTTGTGATGCCTGATGGTTGAGCCTACGAGTCAGGCATAGTTTATAAGGTTATATTGTGTATCGAGAAGGCTAGAAGAGAATAAGTAGGAGAGAGAGAGAGAGAGAGAGAGAGAGAGAGAGAGAGAGAGAGAGAGAGAAAGTTTCGCGGAACAGAGGAAGGATGTGCTGGTGGTGGTGGTGGTGGCGTACTGCGCTTGCTGTATGTACATACTCGCTGCAAGTACATTTCTGCGGCCCCCGCGGTTCTTCTCGTTTCTGAACCTTGGCACATTCAAATGCGGCGAAAAATTCAGGCCGGATATACCTGCTAGGAAGGCGAAGAAAAACGACTCAAATAGCGGTGGTGGTGGTGGGGTGTGATGGGTGTGCGGGGAAAAAAAATTTCTCTTGGGTGGGTTGGGCGAGTAGACCCCGCGGCTGGGCTTAGAATTGCCTTTTCCGCACTGGACACACACTTCTTTTCCCGGTCTTTTCTCTCCTCTGAGCCCGTACCCGCCGCCTCCTCAGCCACCTTTCCCAACTTGCTTCTTCTTTTACTTCCTCCCTCGTTAGCTCGTAGTCGCGTAGCCTCGTTTTCAGCCGTCCGGCACTGCATTACAAATCCGACTGGCCACGCGGACGTGGTGGAGTATATTCCCGCGAGACATTCTCCCGCTCTATCTCTCTTTCTCTCTCTTTTTCTCTTACTACCGAATTCTTTTCATTTACGGTCAATTTTTTGACGTTACTCTTCTTGACAGCTTTCCGGCTACTCCCTCGGCTCTTATACCCAAGCGCGCAAGCGTGCAAAAAATTTAATAACGCCCTGCGCTGCAACTCTTCCGTAACTTGTACCCTCTCCAGGCGACATTTTCAGAAGATATTTTTATTTTATTTTTTTAATGTTTAACTGATAATATAATTTAACTGAAAAATTTTACTGTTTAAGCTGTATTTGCTATAGTTAAATAAAAGCTCTTACGATTTTTTCTTTGTTTTTATCTTTAAATATAAGGTATTATTAAGTTTGCATCATAAACCAAAAAGTGTAGCGTATAATCGAATGTTTTCTGGCATTGGAAATTATATGAGAGGAGAGAGAGAGAGAGAGAGAGAAAGAGAGAGAGAGCAACTAGCGGGCGATTTATTGGGGAAATAAAGTTTATTGTCGTTTAAAGCAAATCCCAGGCGCAGTGGTTGCCAAATATAATCCAAATAACTAGGACTCAAAGCCCAGCCACTTTGCGAGTCTGCTGCTGCTGCTATAGAACATAATCTCGGTTTTATCTAAATGGGCCTGAGGGCAAGCCTTTATCGTCGTCTCGAAGATACGGCTGACGCTCGTTCTCCGACTCAAGAGCGCTCTCTCTCTCTCTCTCTCTCTCTCTCTTTCTCTCTCAAAAGAGAACTTCACGGCTGTCCTGATTTTTTTTTTCATTGCTGAGCTGTCAAATATTAAAATCAATTTGCCTTTCATGAGCTCGAGCGGGGTAAGGTATTTTAAGCACGATATGCTCTTATTTATGGAATTCAAAAAGTACGGCTTGTATTTAATCGTCTGGTGAATTTTGTTGATAAATTTTTAAAAATTTCATGGAAAAAATTTTATATTTACTTGTAATAATATTTTTATATATACAAGAAATTTGTTTTCCATATCAAAAGGATATACGGTTGTTTAAATTTTAATGTTTATTGACGATAAAAAAAATCGTGGATTTTTATGATTCCAAATAAAAACGTACAAATAATAATAATAACAATTTTTAATTAAATTTTTCCAACAACTGACGCATTTTATATACAAAGCAATCCAGAGAAAGAGTGTAAAATAAATATTTGCAGATTAGTATTCTTAAGCTTTGGTAAAAAATATCCCGATAAATTACAAATGCAAAAATAATTTAAAGTAAAGTAACGTCGACAGAGAGAGGTATTTATAAAACTAAGAAGAAACGAATTGCCGCCAGCATGACCTTTTCATGCAGCTATCAGTGCGAATATCTCGTGTGCTTTTTGTCAATGTGATTATTGCGCAGTAGCGGTCCGCGCTCATTGCGCTTATTATACTGATATGATGGCAGGCGCGGTTAAATCTTGATTCTTGATTTCCCAGATCTCTGTATTGTACAGGTCACACGTCTATAGCAGCCAAAAATTGGCGCACTGACTGCTATAGTCTTCAATAAATACAAAAATGTAACTAAATAGGCTGCTTTAAATAAGAGCAGTAGCAGGAGGTCCAGGGTTCTTGAAAAGCTAAACATTATTAGAGAGAGAGCAAGAGAGAGGGGGGTGGGAGAGGAAGGGGGGAGGGAAGGAGCTACAGCTGTAGCTTTTACGTTAGCCATTCTCAATTACCGGACGAGTTCAGGTGCAACTTCAAAGCGCTTATTTCGCTCAAAGAGACTCAAGGGAAAATTTAGTCCCTCCAGTATCCCCCAAACGCTTGCCAACTACGTCCCGGCTCTTTGATTTCTAGTATCGTTAATTACGCCGCCTCCCATAGTCTCTCTTGATCTACCGATCGTAGCAATGCACCTCCTTTCCAGATACTTTGCATTATAAGGCATAGGCACACACACACACACACACAGACATAAACAGTTATGTAGAGCAATTATTTCCAATTTATCCCATGGAATTTATCGTCGGGGTCAGCAGCGTGTGCTTCAAAATATTTTGCCTTGATTAAAAAATGCCTATCAAACGATTTTTTTCTTTCTTTCTTTTTTTTTTTTTTTGTTTTTTTTTTTACAAGACAGCTCTTTATAGGCAGACCCCCCGATATATGTATACATGCTCAAGCTACTTGATTTATTACCACAATTATACGCTATGATAAATTTTGTAATGCCTGCAGGTATTACTCAAATTACGTTTAACGGCGTTTAACAGAAGACAAAAAAAATCATTAACTCGATCCATTTATCAGTCAGTTAGAGCTGCTCAAACTCACTCTGCATTTGTATACATTTTGTGAATACACACAAACATACACGTAAAAACAAATTTACATACGTGTTTTTAATATGTTGCAAGATTTAATCTACAAAAGTTGAACAAAATTTATTTTTTTGCGCACGTACGCAACGAACAATCATTTTGTAAATAATCAAAGAAAAAGAAAAAAAAAGTATAAAATTATTACTGATTGAATATAAGAGATGTGGAGTCGACGAGAAACGCAGTTCTCAAGTCACCGGAAAGTCATGTCTCAAGGAGGCAAGGATGGCTGCTGCTGCTGGATGAAATTGCGTTGAAACTATACGATCACCTTCGAGAGACAACATTTTTTCCACCCTCCGTCAAATCCAAGCTTGATTGAGCGGAACGATAATGGCTTGTATGTGTGTGTGTGTGTGTGTGTGTGTGTGTGTGTGTGTGTGTGTGTGTGTGTGTGTGTGTGTGTGTGTATGTACTCGTGGGAGGCTGAAAGATACGGCGCCGAGTTCGACAGGCTGATCTCATCGCCGAAATGACCACTTATTCCACACCCCGCTCGACAAAATCAGCCTGCTAACTCTGCCCTTGCCTCCCGAGTCGCCAATCTAATGGACTTCCTTTATCTCCGTCTCCTCGAGAGCAGTTTCGTCAATCCTCTACTAGTATTACATTCATTCGTTTCTTATCATCTAGCTTGGTTACAGGTTCTCTTTCTCTCTCTCGCTTAATTGACATAATGTTTTGCAATACACACACACACGCACACACACATATTGTATTTACAAAGCTCGGCGCTATTACTTTTCTTTTCGTTTACTCAAATTCCACTTTATCCTTAGGTGTGTAATTAATATTAATTAAATTCATATTTTAAAAATCAAAATTATATCTGCCATTACAAATTATCGGCGTCAGATATTCTTTGACGTTTCTATAATTATAGAGAGTGAATAAATATTTTCATTAAATTGATTAAAAGATAAGCGCTTTCATCACACGCTCGCACATATAAGTACACACTTTAGATTTAAATTGTAAATATTAATTACTTTTTGTTTCTCAATTGCATCATTTTTTTTTCTATTCTCCAGGTATTTCACGAGTTGTAGGTATATATAGCGATATGGTTATATACTTCGAATAAATATGTAACGAATTGTTAAAGATGCCTCAAGTAACCAAACTTAAAAGCTGTCTAATTGTTATATAGGAATTCTTTATGAAGTTCCTATGGCGTCGTTAGCACGCTTTTCCTATTCTCCTCCTCTTCCTCTTCCTCCTTCTCATCTCCATTCCCCCATTCATCCTACTCGCTGAAAACCGTGAAATTCCTTGTATACTTCCTTCATTTCTCAAGCGAACATAGGCAAAGCGATATAGCTTAATTGACTTTGCAACACACTGATACTATTTTAAAGGAAAAAAAATATATATAGACGTATCAGAAGAACGTTCTGTATAATCGAATTAAATTATAAAATTACAGCTCAGCCGATACTTCATTATAAATTTAATTATTTCTTTGTAACGAGCAATAATGCAATTCTATAGGCAGCAGCAGCAGCTACACACCCAGGTATAAATGTATGTAAAAAATTAAATATGTAAAAATAATAAGGTAAAAAAAAGATAAGTCTTTGTTCAGAAATGCATGATCGAAGAGTACAGAAGATGCAGGGTAGGTGGAGGGGGGGGGGGTAAGAAACAATCAGCAACTAATAACACCGCCGATGCACACACATGCGTGCTGAATATACGCAGGTATAAGATAGCGTGAAAAGTACCCAGCACCTTGGGACACAGCTAGTGCAAATCGGTATACGTATAGATATACGATATTTTGTATATAGTACTATATACCGTTGAATTGGTGTAATAATCGAAATATGGATCAAGGCTAAAGTCTCGAGCGCGTTTTAACGCGAATTCCAGCATTGCAAAACGAAGCTTTGCCAGCCAGCCAGCGGCAGCAGCAGCAGTCGGGTGGGAAAAACAAGCTTGCCTCGGTGCCCACCCCGATACCTCATATACGAGGGCCACGCGTCAAACTGACCACCTGTCACTGCACACTGCCCCTTACAAACGGGGGGAGAAGGGAGAGGAGGAGATCAGTTCGCAATTTATTTGCAATTTCAAAACTAATTGGAAAAACGCACCGCAACGCCAACGAGAGCGCAAACATTTTTAACGCCTCGAGCGGTCACTCTGCAAAACGCCTGCTGTATAGCTGCTGCTGCTGCTGCTGCTACAGCACACTCGTATACGCGCGAGATGTATTTACATATTATGTAATTACCCGCCTTGCCTTGTTGAAAGATCAATTTTTATCGATTCGATTATTATTGGCCGGTGGATGTAGAATCGCGCGTGCGGTGTGCTCTGGCGCTAATTCGAGCCTTCGGTATATATACCTATAATCAAGGATAAGGCGCCTAGTGCCATGCCGCTCTACGACTTTGGAGCGAGATTCATTATTCTTATTCTTTCTGGTATTAAGTAATTATGTGAGAGTAGACAAGCGTTAGTCAAGCGGCAACCTGCTATCCGCTTATATATATATATATATATATATATATATATATA